>RBVU03000109.1:0-21833 GCA_004115045.4 Sinella curviseta
AATCTCAATATGAATCAAGTGAATTTTGGGACATATTGAGATTTCCACACTATCAGATGGAGAATAAAATTCCTTTCAAGGTGATACCCCACACACCCAATTGAAAATTCATGTAACTATAAAAAATATTATTTCATGCCATCATGACGTCACAAAAATTAATTTAATTTTATGATTAATTCGCAAATACGAGAACCATTAGTTCAATATTCTCACTAATAATCATGAATGCGTTACCAATATGCATAATTTGATCACTTTTCGCATGGTTTAAGGATATTAGGCGAATAATTAACACCTAGTACGAAATCTAGTATTATACAAAAACACAATTTCCCAATAGTAATCATTTTGCAAGTGATTCATATTGAGATTTACATGTTTGTCACTTGCACCATATTGAGCCTGACACGTTTTTCACTTGATTCATATTGCAGTTACACAGTCGATATATGAAAACTTAAATAGGTGTCAAAATATTAAAAACACAAATTTTTAAATTTAGATTTCCTAGACAATTAAGTTAGGATTAAAGTAATTGTGAACGTGAATACTGATTTGAACTTTTCGTTCGATAAACATACCTTACGATTAAAACGTGGTTGGGAAATCAAAACTGATGGTTAACTCCTCGTTCAACAAAAAATATTAAAATTTAACCAATTTTTAAATTTAGATTTCCTACACAATTAAGTTAGGATTAAAGTAATTGTGAACGTAAATACTGATTTGAACTTTTCGTTCGATAAATATATCTTACGATTAAAACGTGGTTGGGAAATCAAAACTGATGGTTAACTCCTCGTTCAACAAAAATATTAAAATTGAAACAATTTTTAAATTTAGATATCCTACACAATAAAGTTAGGATTAAAGTAATTGTGAACGTAAATGCTGATTTGAACTTTTCGTTCGATAAATATACCTTACGATTAAAACGTGGTTGGGAAATCAAAACTGATGGTTAACTCATCGTTTAACAAAAAATATTAAAATTGAACCATTTTTGAAATTTAGTTCCTACACAATTAAGTTAGGATTAAAGTAATTGTGAACGTAAATGCTGATTTGAACTTTTCGTTCGATAAATGTACCTTACGATTAAAACGTGGTTGGGAAATCAAAACTGATGGTTAACTCCTCGTTCAACAAAAAATATTAAAATTGAACCAATTTTTTAATTTAGAATTCCTACACAATTAAGTTAGGATTAAAGTAATTGTGAACGTAAATGCTGATTTGAACTTTTCGTTCGATAAATATACCTTACGATTAAAACGTGGTTGGGAAATCAAAACCGATGGTTAACTCCTCGTTCAACAAAAAATATTAAAATTGAACCAATTTTTAAATTCAGTTCCTACACAATAAAGTTAGGATTAAAGTAATTGTGAACGTAAATGCTGATTTGAACTTTTCGTTCGATAAATATACCTTACGATTAAAACGTGGTTGGGAAATCAAAACTGATGGTTAACTCATCGTTTAACAAAAAATATTAAAATTGAACCATTTTTGAAATTTAGTTCCTACACAATTAAGTTAGGATTAAAGTAATTGTGAACGTAAATGCTGATTTGAACTTTTCGTTCGATAAATATACCTTACGATTAAAACGTGGTTGGGAAATCAAAACTGATGGTTAACTCCTCGTTCAACAAAAAATATTAAGATTGAACCAATTTTTAAATTTAGATTTATTACACAATTAAGTTAGGATTAAAGTAATTGTGAACGTGAATACTGATTTGAACTTTCCGTTCGATAAATATACCTTACGATTAAAACGTGGTTGGGAAATCAAAACTGATGGTTAACTCATCGTTAAACAAAAAATATTAAAATTGAACCATTTTTGAAATTTAGTTCCTACACAATTAAGTTAGGATTAAAGTAATTGTGAACGTAAATGCTGATTTGAACTTTTCGTTCGATAAATATACCTTACGATTAAAACGTGGTTGGGAAATCAAAACTGATGGTTAACTCCTCGTTCAACAAAAAATATTAAAATTGAACCAATTTTTAAATTCAGTTCCTACACAATAAAGTTAGGATTAAAGTAATTGTGAACGTAAATGCTGATTTGAACTTTTCGTTCGATAAATATACCTTACGATTAAAACGTGGTTGGGAAATCAAAACTGATGGTTAACTCATCGTTTAACAAAAAATATTAAAATTGAACCATTTTTGAAATTTAGTTCCTACACAATTAAGTTAGGATTAAAGTAATTGTGAACGTAAATGCTGATTTGAACTTTTCGTTCGATAAATATACCTTACGATTAAAACGTGGTTGGGAAATCAAAACTGATGGTTAACTCATCGTTCAACAAAAAATATTAAAATTGAACCAATTTTTAAATTCAGTTCCTACACAATAAAGTTAGGATTAAAGTAATTGTGAACGTAAATGCTGATTTGAACTTTTCGTTCGATAAATATACCTTACGATTAAAACGTGGTTGGGAAATCAAAACTGATGGTTAACTCATCGTTTAACAAAAAATATTAAAATTGAACCATTTTTGAAATTTAGTTCCTACACAATTAAGTTAGGATTAAAGTAATTGTGAACGTAAATGCTGATTTGAACTTTTCGTTCGATAAATATACCTTACGATTAAAACGTGGTTGGGAAATCAAAACTGATGGTTAACTCATCGTTTAACAAAAAATATTAAAATTGAACCATTTTTGAAATTTAGTTCCTACACAATTAAGTTAGGATTAAAGTAATTGTGAACGTAAATGCTGATTTGAACTTTTCGTTCGATAAATATACCTTACGATTAAAACGTGGTTGGGAAATCAAAACTGATGGTTAACTCCTCGTTCAACAAAAAATATTAAGATTGAACCAATTTTTAAATTTAGATTTATTACACAATTAAGTTAGGATTAAAGTAATTGTGAACGTGAATACTGATTTGAACTTTCCGTTCGATAAATATACCTTACGATTAAAACGTGGTTGGGAAATCAAAACTGATGGTTAACTCATCGTTTAACAAAAAATATTAAAATTGAACCATTTTTGAAATTTAGTTCCTACACAATTAAGTTAGGATTAAAGTAATTGTGAACGTAAATGCTGATTTGAACTTTTCGTTCGATAAATATACCTTACGATTAAAACGTGGTTGGGAAATCAAAACTGATGGTTAACTCATCGTTTAACAAAAAATATTAAAATTGAACCATTTTTGAAATTTAGTTCCTACACAATTAAGTTAGGATTAAAGTAATTGTGAACGTAAATGCTGATTTGAACTTTTCGTTCGATAAATATACCTTACGATTAAAACGTGGTTGGGAAATCAAAACTGATGGTTAACTCATCGTTTAACAAAAAATATTAAAATTGAACCATTTTTGAAATTTAGTTCCTACACAATTAAGTTAGGATTAAAGTAATTGTGAACGTAAATGCTGATTTGAACTTTTCGTTCGATAAATGTACCTTACGATTAAAACGTGGTTGGGAAATCAAAACTGATGGTTAACTCCTCGTTCAACAAAAAATATTAAAATTGAACCAATTTTTTAATTTAGAATTCCTACACAATTAAGTTAGGATTAAAGTAATTGTGAACGTAAATGCTGATTTGAACTTTTCGTTCGATAAATATACCTTACGATTAAAACGTGGTTGGGAAATCAAAACTGATGGTTAACTCCTCGTTCAACAAAAAATATTAAAATTGAACCAATTTTTAAATTCAGTTCCTACACAATAAAGTTAGGATTAAAGTAATTGTGAACGTAAATGCTGATTTGAACTTTTCGTTCGATAAATATACCTTACGATTAAAACGTGGTTGGGAAATCAAAACTGATGGTTAACTCATCGTTTAACAAAAAATATTAAAATTGAACCATTTTTGAAATTTAGTTCCTACACAATTAAGTTAGGATTAAAGTAATTGTGAACGTAAATGCTGATTTGAACTTTTCGTTCGATAAATATACCTTACGATTAAAACGTGGTTGGGAAATCAAAACTGATGGTTAACTCCTCGTTCAACAAAAAATATTAAGATTGAACCAATTTTTAAATTTAGATTTATTACACAATTAAGTTAGGATTAAAGTAATTGTGAACGTGAATACTGATTTGAACTTTCCGTTCGATAAATATACCTTACGATTAAAACGTGGTTGGGAAATCAAAACTGATGGTTAACTCATCGTTAAACAAAAAATATTAAAATTGAACCATTTTTGAAATTTAGTTCCTACACAATTAAGTTAGGATTAAAGTAATTGTGAACGTAAATGCTGATTTGAACTTTTCGTTCGATAAATATACCTTACGATTAAAACGTGGTTGGGAAATCAAAACTGATGGTTAACTCATCGTTTAACAAAAAATATTAAAATTGAACCATTTTTGAAATTTAGTTCCTACACAATTAAGTTAGGATTAAAGTAATTGTGAACGTAAATGCTGATTTGAACTTTTCGTTCGATAAATGTACCTTACGATTAAAACGTGGTTGGGAAATCAAAACTGATGGTTAACTCCTCGTTCAACAAAAAATATTAAAATTGAACCAATTTTTTAATTTAGAATTCCTACACAATTAAGTTAGGATTAAAGTAATTGTGAACGTAAATGCTGATTTGAACTTTTCGTTCGATAAATATACCTTACGATTAAAACGTGGTTGGGAAATCAAAACTGATGGTTAACTCATCGTTTAACAAAAAATATTAAAATTGAACCATTTTTGAAATTTAGTTCCTACACAATTAAGTTAGGATTAAAGTAATTGTGAACGTAAATGCTGATTTGAACTTTTCGTTCGATAAATATACCTTACGATTAAAACGTGGTTGGGAAATCAAAACTGATGGTTAACTCATCGTTTAACAAAAAATATTAAAATTGAACCATTTTTGAAATTTAGTTCCTACACAATTAAGTTAGGATTAAAGTAATTGTGAACGTAAATGCTGATTTGAACTTTTCGTTCGATAAATATACCTTACGATTAAAACGTGGTTGGGAAATCAAAACTGATGGTTAACTCATCGTTTAACAAAAAATATTAAAATTGAACCAATTTTTAAATTCAGTTCCTACACAATAAAGTTAGGATTAAAGTAATTGTGAACGTAAATGCTGATTTGAACTTTTCGTTCGATAAATATACCTTACGATTAAAACGTGGTTGGGAAATCAAAACTGATGGTTAACTCCTCGTTCAACAAAAAATATTAAGATTGAACCAATTTTTAAATTTAGATTTATTACACAATTAAGTTAGGATTAAAGTAATTGTGAACGTGAATACTGATTTGAACTTTCCGTTCGATAAATATACCTTACGATTAAAACGTGGTTGGGAAATCAAAACTGATGGTTAACTCATCGTTAAACAAAAAATATTAAAATTGAACCATTTTTGAAATTTAGTTCCTACACAATTAAGTTAGGATTAAAGTAATTGTGAACGTAAATGCTGATTTGAACTTTTCGTTCGATAAATATACCTTACGATTAAAACGTGGTTGGGAAATCAAAACTGATGGTTAACTCCTCGTTCAACAAAAAATATTAAAATTGAACCAATTTTTAAATTCAGTTCCTACACAATAAAGTTAGGATTAAAGTAATTGTGAACGTAAATGCTGATTTGAACTTTTCGTTCGATAAATATACCTTACGATTAAAACGTGGTTGGGAAATCAAAACTGATGGTTAACTCATCGTTTAACAAAAAATATTAAAATTGAACCATTTTTGAAATTTAGTTCCTACACAATTAAGTTAGGATTAAAGTAATTGTGAACGTAAATGCTGATTTGAACTTTTCGTTCGATAAATATACCTTACGATTAAAACGTGGTTGGGAAATCAAAACTGATGGTTAACTCCTCGTTCAACAAAAAATATTAAGATTGAACCAATTTTTAAATTTAGATTTATTACACAATTAAGTTAGGATTAAAGTAATTGTGAACGTGAATACTGATTTGAACTTTCCGTTCGATAAATATACCTTACGATTAAAACGTGGTTGGGAAATCAAAACTGATGGTTAACTCATCGTTTAACAAAAAATATTAAAATTGAACCATTTTTGAAATTTAGTTCCTACACAATTAAGTTAGGATTAAAGTAATTGTGAACGTAAATGCTGATTTGAACTTTTCGTTCGATAAATATACCTTACGATTAAAACGTGGTTGGGAAATCAAAACTGATGGTTAACTCATCGTTTAACAAAAAATATTAAAATTGAACCATTTTTGAAATTTAGTTCCTACACAATTAAGTTAGGATTAAAGTAATTGTGAACGTAAATGCTGATTTGAACTTTTCGTTCGATAAATATACCTTACGATTAAAACGTGGTTGGGAAATCAAAACTGATGGTTAACTCATCGTTAAACAAAAAATATTAAAATTGAACCATTTTTGAAATTTAGTTCCTACACAATTAAGTTAGGATTAAAGTAATTGTGAACGTAAATGCTGATTTGAACTTTTCGTTCGATAAATATACCTTACGATTAAAACGTGGTTGGGAAATCAAAACTGATGGTTAACTCCTCGTTCAACAAAAAATATTAAAATTGAACCAATTTTTAAATTCAGTTCCTACACAATAAAGTTAGGATTAAAGTAATTGTGAACGTAAATGCTGATTTGAACTTTTCGTTCGATAAATATACCTTACGATTAAAACGTGGTTGGGAAATCAAAACTGATGGTTAACTCATCGTTTAACAAAAAATATTAAAATTGAACCAATTTTTAAATTTAGTTCCTACACAATTAAGTTAGGATTAAAGTAATTGTGAACGTAAATGCAGATTTGAACTTTCCGTTCGATAAATATACCTTACGATTAAAACGTGGTTGGGAAATCAAAACTGATGGTTAACTCATCGTTTAACAAAAAATATTAAAATTGAACCATTTTTTAAATTTAGATTTATTACACAATTAAGTTAGGATTAAAGTAATTGTGAACGTGAATACTGATTTAAACTTTTCGTTCGATAAATATACCTTACGATTAAAACGTGGTTGGGAAATCAAAACTGATGGTTAACTCCTCGTTCAACAAAAAATATTAAAATTGAACCAATTTTTAAATTCAGTTCCTACACAATAAAGTTAGGATTAAAGTAATTGTGAACGTAAATGCTGATTTGAACTTTTCGTTCGATAAATATACCTTACGATTAAAACGTGGTTGGGAAATCAAAACTGATGGTTAACTCATCGTTTAACAAAAAATATTAAAATTGAACCATTTTTGAAATTTAGTTCCTACACAATTAAGTTAGGATTAAAGTAATTGTGAACGTAAATGCTGATTTGAACTTTTCGTTCGATAAATATACCTTACGATTAAAACGTGGTTGGGAAATCAAAACTGATGGTTAACTCCTCGTTCAACAAAAAATATTAAGATTGAACCAATTTTTAAATTTAGATTTATTACACAATTAAGTTAGGATTAAAGTAATTGTGAACGTGAATACTGATTTGAACTTTCCGTTCGATAAATATACCTTACGATTAAAACGTGGTTGGGAAATCAAAACTGATGGTTAACTCATCGTTTAACAAAAAATATTAAAATTGAACCATTTTTGAAATTTAGTTCCTACACAATAAAGTTGGATTAAAGTAATTGTGAACGTAAATGCTGATTTGAACTTTTCGTTCGATAAATATACCTTACGATTAAAACGTGGTTGGGAAATCAAAACTGATGGTTAACTCATCGTTTAACAAAAAATATTAAAATTGAACCATTTTTGAAATTTAGTTCCTACACAATTAAGTTAGGATTAAAGTAATTGTGAACGTAAATGCTGATTTGAACTTTTCGTTCGATAAATATACCTTACGATTAAAACGTGGTTGGGAAATCAAAACTGATGGTTAACTCATCGTTTAACAAAAAATATTAAAATTGAACCATTTTTGAAATTTAGTTCCTACACAATTAAGTTAGGATTAAAGTAATTGTGAACGTAAATGCTGATTTGAACTTTTCGTTCGATAAATATACCTTACGATTAAAACGTGGTTGGGAAATCAAAACTGATGGTTAACTCATCGTTAAACAAAAAATATTAAAATTGAACCATTTTTGAAATTTAGTTCCTACACAATTAAGTTAGGATTAAAGTAATTGTGAACGTAAATGCTGATTTGAACTTTTCGTTCGATAAATATACCTTACGATTAAAACGTGGTTGGGAAATCAAAACTGATGGTTAACTCCTCGTTCAACAAAAAATATTAAAATTGAACCAATTTTTAAATTCAGTTCCTACACAATAAAGTTAGGATTAAAGTAATTGTGAACGTAAATGCTGATTTGAACTTTTCGTTCGATAAATATACCTTACGATTAAAACGTGGTTGGGAAATCAAAACTGATGGTTAACTCATCGTTAAACAAAAAATATTAAAATTGAACCATTTTTGAAATTTAGTTCCTACACAATTAAGTTAGGATTAAAGTAATTGTGAACGTAAATGCTGATTTGAACTTTTCGTTCGATAAATATACCTTACGATTAAAACGTGGTTGGGAAATCAAAACTGATGGTTAACTCCTCGTTCAACAAAAAATATTAAAATTGAACCAATTTTTAAATTCAGTTCCTACACAATAAAGTTAGGATTAAAGTAATTGTGAACGTAAATGCTGATTTGAACTTTTCGTTCGATAAATATACCTTACGATTAAAACGTGGTTGGGAAATCAAAACTGATGGTTAACTCATCGTTTAACAAAAAATATTAAAATTGAACCATTTTTGAAATTTAGTTCCTACACAATTAAGTTAGGATTAAAGTAATTGTGAACGTAAATGCTGATTTGAACTTTTCGTTCGATAAATATACCTTACGATTAAAACGTGGTTGGGAAATCAAAACTGATGGTTAACTCCTCGTTCAACAAAAAATATTAAGATTGAACCAATTTTTAAATTTAGATTTATTACACAATTAAGTTAGGATTAAAGTAATTGTGAACGTGAATACTGATTTGAACTTTCCGTTCGATAAATATACCTTACGATTAAAACGTGGTTGGGAAATCAAAACTGATGGTTAACTCATCGTTTAACAAAAAATATTAAAATTGAACCATTTTTGAAATTTAGTTCCTACACAATAAAGTTGGATTAAAGTAATTGTGAACGTAAATGCTGATTTGAACTTTTCGTTCGATAAATATACCTTACGATTAAAACGTGGTTGGGAAATCAAAACTGATGGTTAACTCATCGTTTAACAAAAAATATTAAAATTGAACCATTTTTGAAATTTAGTTCCTACACAATTAAGTTAGGATTAAAGTAATTGTGAACGTAAATGCTGATTTGAACTTTTCGTTCGATAAATATACCTTACGATTAAAACGTGGTTGGGAAATCAAAACTGATGGTTAACTCATCGTTTAACAAAAAATATTAAAATTGAACCATTTTTGAAATTTAGTTCCTACACAATTAAGTTAGGATTAAAGTAATTGTGAACGTAAATGCTGATTTGAACTTTTCGTTCGATAAATATACCTTACGATTAAAACGTGGTTGGGAAATCAAAACTGATGGTTAACTCATCGTTAAACAAAAAATATTAAAATTGAACCATTTTTGAAATTTAGTTCCTACACAATTAAGTTAGGATTAAAGTAATTGTGAACGTAAATGCTGATTTGAACTTTTCGTTCGATAAATATACCTTACGATTAAAACGTGGTTGGGAAATCAAAACTGATGGTTAACTCCTCGTTCAACAAAAAATATTAAAATTGAACCAATTTTTAAATTCAGTTCCTACACAATAAAGTTAGGATTAAAGTAATTGTGAACGTAAATGCTGATTTGAACTTTTCGTTCGATAAATATACCTTACGATTAAAACGTGGTTGGGAAATCAAAACTGATGGTTAACTCATCGTTTAACAAAAAATATTAAAATTGAACCAATTTTTAAATTTAGTTCCTACACAATTAAGTTAGGATTAAAGTAATTGTGAACGTAAATGCAGATTTGAACTTTCCGTTCGATAAATATACCTTACGATTAAAACGTGGTTGGGAAATCAAAACTGATGGTTAACTCATCGTTTAACAAAAAATATTAAAATTGAACCATTTTTTAAATTTAGATTTATTACACAATTAAGTTAGGATTAAAGTAATTGTGAACGTGAATACTGATTTAAACTTTTCGTTCGATAAATATACCTTACGATTAAAACGTGGTTGGGAAATCAAAACTGATGGTTAACTCCTCGTTCAACAAAAAATATTAAAATTGAACCAATTTTTAAATTCAGTTCCTACACAATAAAGTTAGGATTAAAGTAATTGTGAACGTAAATGCTGATTTGAACTTTTCGTTCGATAAATATACCTTACGATTAAAACGTGGTTGGGAAATCAAAACTGATGGTTAACTCATCGTTTAACAAAAAATATTAAAATTGAACCATTTTTGAAATTTAGTTCCTACACAATTAAGTTAGGATTAAAGTAATTGTGAACGTAAATGCTGATTTGAACTTTTCGTTCGATAAATATACCTTACGATTAAAACGTGGTTGGGAAATCAAAACTGATGGTTAACTCCTCGTTTAACAAAAAATATTAAAATTGAACCATTTTTTAAATTCAGTTCCTACACAATAAAGTTAGGATTAAAGTAATTGTGAACGTAAATGCTGATTTGAACTTTTCGTTCGATAAATATACCTTACGATTAAAACGTGGTTGGGAAATCAAAACTGATGGTTAACTCATCGTTTAACAAAAAATATTAAAATTGAACCAATTTTTAAATTCAGTTCCTACACAATAAAGTTGGATTAAAGTAATTGTGAACGTAAATGCTGATTTGAACTTTTCGTTCGATAAATATACCTTACGATTAAAACGTGGTTGGGAAATCAAAACTGATGGTTAACTCATCGTTTAACAAAAAATATTAAAATTGAACCATTTTTGAAATTTAGTTCCTACACAATTAAGTTAGGATTAAAGTAATTGTGAACGTAAATGCTGATTTGAACTTTTCGTTCGATAAATATACCTTACGATTAAAACGTGGTTGGGAAATCAAAACTGATGGTTAACTCATCGTTTAACAAAAAATATTAAAATTGAGCCATTTTTGAAATTTAGTTCCTACACAATTAAGTTAGGATTAAAGTAATTGTGAACGTAAATGCTGATTTGAACTTTTCGTTCGATAAATATACCTTACGATTAAAACGTGGTTGGGAAATCAAAACTGATGGTTAACTCATCGTTTAACAAAAAATATTAAAATTGAACCATTTTTGAAATTTAGTTCCTACACAATTAAGTTAGGATTAAAGTAATTGTGAACGTAAATGCTGATTTGAACTTTTCGTTCGATAAATATACCTTACGATTAAAACGTGGTTGGGAAATCAAAACTGATGGTTAACTCATCGTTTAACAAAAAATATTAAAATTGAACCAATTTTTAAATTCAGTTCCTACACAATAAAGTTGGATTAAAGTAATTGTGAACGTAAATGCTGATTTGAACTTTTCGTTCGATAAATATACCTTACGATTAAAACGTGGTTGGGAAATCAAAACTGATGGTTAACTCATCGTTTAACAAAAAATATTAAAATTGAACCATTTTTGAAATTTAGTTCCTACACAATTAAGTTAGGATTAAAGTAATTGTGAACGTAAATGCTGATTTGAACTTTTCGTTCGATAAATATACCTTACGATTAAAACGTGGTTGGGAAATCAAAACTGATGGTTAACTCCTCGTTCAACAAAAAATATTAAAATTGAACCAATTTTTAAATTCAGTTCCTACACAATAAAGTTAGGATTAAAGTAATTGTGAACGTAAATGCTGATTTGAACTTTTCGTTCGATAAATATACCTTACGATTAAAACGTGGTTGGGAAATCAAAAGTGATGGTTAACTCCTCGTTCAACAAAAATATTAAAATTGAAAGAATTTTTAAATTTAGATTTCCTACACAATAAAGTTAGGATTAAAGTAATTGTGAACGTAAATGCTGATTTGAACTTTTCGTTCGATAAATATACCTTACGATTAAAACGTGGTTGGGAAATCAAAACTGATGGTTAACTCCTCGTTCAACAAAAAATATTAAAATTGAACCAATTTTTAAATTCAGTTCCTACACAATAAAGTTAGGATTAAAGTAATTGTGAACGTAAATGCTGATTTGAACTTTTCGTTCGATAAATATACCTTACGATTAAAACGTGGTTGGGAAATCAAAAGTGATGGTTAACTCCTCGTTCAACAAAAATATTAAAATTGAAAGAATTTTTAAATGTAGATCTTGTACACAATAAAGTTCGGATTAAAGTAATTGTGAACGTAAATGCTGATTTGAACTTTTCGTTCGATAAATATACCTTACGATTAAAACGTGGTTGGGAAATCAAAACTGATGGTTAACTCATCGTTTAACAAAAAATATTAAAATTGAACCATTTTTGAAATTCAGTTCCTACACAATAAAGTTAGGATTAAAGTAATTGTGAACGTTAATACTGATTTGAAGTTTTCGTTCGATAAATATACCTGACGATTAAAACGTGGTTGGGAAATCAAAACTGATGGTTAACTCTTCGTTCAACAAAAATATTAAAATTGAACCATTTTTTAAATTTAGTTCCTACACAATCGTTAGGATTAAAGTAATTGTGAACGTAAATACTGATTTGAACTTTTCGTTCGATAAATATACCTTACGATTAAAACGTGGTTGGGAAATCAAAACTGATGGTTAACTCCTCGTTCAACAAAAAATATTAAAATTGAACCATTTTTGAAATTCAGTTCCTACACAATAACGTTAGGATTAAAGTAATTGTGAACGTAAATGCTGATTTGAACTTTCCGTTCGATAAATATACCTTACGATTAAAACGTGGTTGGGAAATCAAAACTGATGGTTAACTCCTCGTTCAACAAAAAATATTAAAATTGAACCATTTTTGAAATTTAGTTCCTACACAATTAAGTTAGGATTAAAGTAATTGTGAACGTAAATGCTGATTTGAACTTTTCGTTCGATAAATATACCTTACGATTAAAACGTGGTTGGGAAATCAAAACTGATGGTTAACTCCTCGTTCAACAAAAAATATTAAAATTACACCAATTTTTAAATTCAGTTCCTACACAATAAAGTTAGGATTAAAGTAATTGTGAACGTAAATGCTGATTTGAACTTTTCGTTCGATCAATATACCTTACGATTAAAACGTGGTTGGGAAATCAAAAGTGATGGTTAACTCCTCGTTCAACAAAAATATTAAAATTGAAAGAATTTTTAAATTTAGATTTCCTACACAATAAAGTTAGGATTAAAGTAATTGTGAACGTAAATGCTGATTTGAACTTTTCGTTCGATAAATATACCTTACGATTAAAACGTGGTTGGGAAATCAAAACTGATGGTTAACTCATCGTTTAACAAAAAATATTAAAATTGAACCATTTTTGAAATTCAGTTCCTACACAATTAAGTTAGGATTAAAGTAATTGTGAACGTAAATACTGATTTGAACTTTTCGTTCGATAAATATACCTTACGATTAAAACGTGGTTGGGAAATCAAAACTGATGGTTAACTCATCGTTTAACAAAAAATATTAAAATTGAACCATTTTTGAAATTTAGTTCCTACACAATTAAGTTAGGATTAAAGTAATTGTGAACGTAAATGCTGATTTGAACTTTTCGTTCGATAAATATACCTTACGATTAAAACGTGGTTGGGAAATCAAAACTGATGGTTAACTCCTCGTTCAACAAAAAATATTAAAATTGAACCAATTTTTAAATTCAGTGCCTACACAATAAAGTTAGGATTAAAGTAATTGTGAACGTAAATGCTGATTTGAACTTTTCGTTCGATAAATATACCTGACGATTAAAACGTGGTTGGGAAATCAAAACTGATGGTTAACTCTTCGTTCAACAAAAATATTAAAATTGAACCATTTTTTAAATTTAGTTCCTACACAATCGTTAGGATTAAAGTAATTGTGAACGTAAATACTGATTTGAACTTTTCGTTCGATAAATATACCTTACGATTAAAACGTGGTTGGGAAATCAAAACTGATGGTTAACTCCTCGTTCAACAAAAAATATTAAAATTGAACCATTTTTGAAATTCAGTTCCTACACAATAACGTTAGGATTAAAGTAATTGTGAACGTAAATGCTGATTTGAACTTTTCGTTCGATAAATATACCTTACGATTAAAACGTGGTTGGGAAATCAAAACTGATGGTTAACTCCTCGTTCAACAAAAAATATTAAAATTGAACCAATTTTTAAATTCAGTTCCTACACAATAAAGTTAGGATTAAAGTAATTGTGAACGTAAATGCTGATTTGAACTTTTCGTTCGATAAATATACCTTACGATTAAAACGTGGTTGGGAAATCAAAAGTGATGGTTAACTCCTCGTTCAACAAAAATATTAAAATTGAAAGAATTTTTAAATGTAGATTTTCTACACAATAAAGTTAGGATTAAAGTAATTGCTGATTTGAACTTTTCGTTCGATAAATATACCTTACGATTAAAACGTGGTTGGGAAATCAAAACTGATGGTTAACTCATCGTTTAACAAAAAATATTAAAATTGAACCATTTTTGAAATTCAGTTCCTACACAATAAAGTTAGGATTAAAGTAATTGTGAACGTTAATACTGATTTGAAGTTTTCGTTCGATAAATATACCTGACGATTAAAACGTGGTTGGGAAATCAAAACTGATGGTTAACTCTTCGTTCAACAAAAATATTAAAATTGAACCATTTTTTAAATTTAGTTCCTACACAATCGTTAGGATTAAAGTAATTGTGAACGTAAATACTGATTTGAACTTTTCGTTCGATAAATATACCTTACGATTAAAACGTGGTTGGGAAATCAAAACTGATGGTTAACTCCTCGTTCAACAAAAAATATTAAAATTGAACCATTTTTGAAATTCAGTTCCTACACAATAACGTTAGGATTAAAGTAATTGTGAACGTAAATGCTGATTTGAACTTTCCGTTCGATAAATATACCTTACGATTAAAACGTGGTTGGGAAATCAAAACTGATGGTTAACTCCTCGTTCAACAAAAAATATTAAGATTGAACCAATTTTTAAATTTAGACTTCCTACACAATTAAGTTAGGATTAAAGTAATTGTGAACGTGAATACTGATTTGAACTTTCCGTTCGATAAATATACCTTACGATTAAAACGTGGTTGGGAAATCAAAACTGATGGTTAACTCATCGTTTAACAAAAAATATTAAAATTGAACCATTTTTGAAATTTAGTTCCTACACAATTAAGTTAGGATTAAAGTAATTGTGAACGTAAATGCTGATTTGAACTTTTCGTTCGATAAATATACCTTACGATTAAAACGTGGTTGGGAAATCAAAACTGATGGTTAACTCCTCGTTCAACAAAAAATATTAAAATTACACCAATTTTTAAATTCAGTTCCTACACAATAAAGTTAGGATTAAAGTAATTGTGAACGTAAATGCTGATTTGAACTTTTCGTTCGATAAATATACCTTACGATTAAAACGTGGTTGGGAAATCAAAAGTGATGGTTAACTCCTCGTTCAACAAAAATATTAAAATTGAAAGAATTTTTTAATTTAGATTTCCTACACAATAAAGTTAGGATTAAAGTAATTGTGAACGTAAATGCTGATTTGAACTTTTCGTTCGATAAATATACCTTACGATTAAAACGTGGTTGGGAAATCAAAACTGATGGTTAACTCATCGTTTAACAAAAAATATTAAAATTGAACCATTTTTGAAATTCAGTTCCTACACAATTAAGTTAGGATTAAAGTAATTGTGAACGTAAATACTGATTTGAACTTTTCGTTCGATAAATATACCTTACGATTAAAACGTGGTTGGGAAATCAAAACTGATGGTTAACTCATCGTTTAACAAAAAATATTAAAATTGAACCATTTTTGAAATTTAGTTCCTACACAATTAAGTTAGGATTAAAGTAATTGTGAACGTAAATGCTGATTTGAACTTTTCGTTCGATAAATATACCTTACGATTAAAACGTGGTTGTGAAATCAAAACTGATGGTTAACTCCTCGTTCAACAAAAAATATTAAAATTGAACCAATTTTTAAATTCAGTTCCTACACAATAAAGTTAGGATTAAAGTAATTGTGAACGTAAATGCTGATTTGAACTTTTCGTTCGATAAATATACCTTACGATTAAAACGTGGTTGGGAAATCAAAACTGATGGTTAACTCATCGTTTAACAAAAAATACTAAAATTGAACCATTTTTGAAATTTAGTTCCTACACAATTAAGTTAGGATTAAAGTAATTGTGAACGTAAATGCTGATTTGAACTTTTCGTTCGATAAATATACCTTACGATTAAAACGTGGTTGGGAAATCAAAACTGATGGTTAACTCATCGTTTAACAAAAAATATTAAAATTGAACCATTTTTGAAATTTAGTTCCTACACAATTAAGTTAGGATTAAAGTAATTGTGAACGTAAATGCTGATTTGAACTTTTCGTTCGATAAATATACCTTACGATTAAAACGTGGTTGGGAAATCAAAACTGATGGTTAACTCATCGTTTAACAAAAAATATTAAAATTGAACCATTTTTGAAATTCAGTTCCTACACAATAACGTTAGGATTAAAGTAATTGTGAACGTAAATGCTGATTTGAACTTTCCGTTCGATAAATATACATTACGATTAAAACGTGGTTGGGAAATCAAAACTGATGGTTAACTCATCGTTTAACAAAAAATATTAAAATTGAACCATTTTTGAAATTCAGTTCCTACACAATAACGTTAGGATTAAAGTAATTGTGAACGTAAATGCTGATTTGAACTTTCCGTTCGATAAATATACCTTACGATTAAAACGTGGTTGGGAAATCAAAACTGATGGTTAACTCCTCGTTCAACAAAAAATATTAAGATTGAACCAATTTTTAAATTTAGACTTCCTACACAATTAAGTTAGGATTAAAGTAATTGTGAACGTGAATACTGATTTGAACTTTCCGTTCGATAAATATACCTTACGATTAAAACGTGGTTGGGAAATCAAAACTGATGGTTAACTCATCGTTTAACAAAAAATAATAAAATTGAACCATTTTTGAAATTTAGTTCCTACACAATTAAGTTAGGATTAAAGTAATTGTGAACGTAAATGCTGATTTGAACTTTTCGTTCGATAAATATACCTTACGATTAAAACGTGGTTGGGAAATCAAAACTGATGGTTAACTCCTCGTTCAACAAAAAATATTAAAATTGAACCAATTTTTAAATTCAGTTCCTACACAATAAAGTTAGGATTAAAGTAATTGTGAACGTAAATACTGATTTGAACTTTTCGTTCGATAAATATACCTTACGATTAAAACGTGGTTGGGAAATCAAAACTGATGGTTAACTCATCGTTTAACAAAAAATATTAAAATTGAACCATTTTTGAAATTCAGTTCCTACACAATTAAGTTAGGATTAAAGTAATTGTGAACGTAAATACTGATTTGAACTTTTCGTTCGATAAATATACCTTACGATTAAAACGTGGTTGGGAAATCAAAACTGATGGTTAACTCATCGTTTAACAAAAAATATTAAAATTGAACCATTTTTGAAATTTAGTTCCTACACAATTAAGTTAGGATTAAAGTAATTGTGAACGTAAATGCTGATTTGAACTTTTCGTTCGATAAATATACCTTACGATTAAAACGTGGTTGGGAAATCAAAACTGATGGTTAACTCATCGTTTAACAAAAAATATTAAAATTGAACCATTTTTGAAATTTAGTTCCTACACAATTAAGTTAGGATTAAAGTAATTGTGAACGTAAATGCTGATTTGAACTTTTCGTTCGATAAATATACCTTACGATTAAAACGTGGTTGGGAAATCAAAACTGATGGTTAACTCATCGTTTAACAAAAAATATTAAAATTGAACCATTTTTGAAATTTAGTTCCTACACAATTAAGTTAGGATTAAAGTAATTGTGAACGTAAATGCTGATTTGAACTTTTCGTTCGATAAATATACCTTACGATTAAAACGTGGTTGGGAAATCAAACCTGATGGTTAACTCATCGTTTAACAAAAAATATTAAAATTGAACCATTTTTGAAATTCAGTTCCTACACAATAACGTTAGGATTAAAGTAATTGTGAACGTTAATACTGATTTCAAGTTTTCGTTCGATAAATATACCTGACGATTAAAACGTGGTTGGGAAATCAAAACTGATGGTTAACTCTTCGTTCAACAAAAATATTAAAATTGAACCATTTTTTAAATTTAGACTTCCTACACAATTAAGTTAGGATTAAAGTAATTGTGAACGTAAATACTGATTTGAACTTTTCGTTCGATAAATATACCTTACGATTAAAACGTGGTTGGGAAATCAAAACTGATGGTTAACTCCTCGTTCAACAAAAAATATTAAAATTGAACCAATTTTTAAATTTAGACTTCCTACACAATTAAGTTAGGATTAAAGTAATTGTGAACGTGAATACTGATTTGAACTTTCCGTTCGATAAATATACCTTACGATTAAAACGTGGTTGGGAAATCAAAACTGATGGTTAACTCTTCGTTCAACAAAAATATTAAAATTGAACCATTTTTGAAATTCAGTTCCTACACAATTAAGTTAGGATTAAAGTAATTGTGAACGTAAATGCTGATTTGAACTTTTCGTTCGATAAATATACCTTACGATTAAAACGTGGTTGGGAAATCAAAACTGATGGTTAACTCATCGTTTAACAAAAAATAATAAAATTGAACCATTTTTGAAATTTAGTTCCTACACAATTAAGTTAGGATTAAAGTAATTGTGAACGTAAATGCTGATTTGAACTTTTCGTTCGATAAATATACCTTACGATTAAAACGTGGTTGGGAAATCAAAACTGATGGTTAACTCCTCGTTCAACAAAAAATATTAAAATTGAACCAATTTTTAAATTCAGTTCCTACACAATTAAGTTAGGATTAAAGTAATTGTGAACGTAAATGCTGATTTGAACTTTTCGTTCGATAAATATACCTTACGATTAAAACGTGGTTGGGAAATCAAAACTGATGGTTAACTCCTCGTTCAACAAAAAATATTAAAATTGAACCAATTTTTAAATTCAGTTCCTACACAATAAAGTTAGGATTAAAGTAATTGTGAACGTAAATACTGATTTGAACTTTTCGTTCGATAAATATACCTTACGATTAAAACGTGGTTGGGAAATCAAAACTGATGGTTAACTCATCGTTTAACAAAAAATATTAAAATTGAACCATTTTTGAAATTCAGTTCCTACACAATTAAGTTAGGATTAAAGTAATTGTGAACGTAAATACTGATTTGAACTTTTCGTTCGATAAATATACCTTACGATTAAAACGTGGTTGGGAAATCAAAACTGATGGTTAACTCATCGTTTAACAAAAAATATTAAAATTGAACCATTTTTGAAATTTAGTTCCTACACAATTAAGTTAGGATTAAAGTAATTGTGAACGTAAATGCTGATTTGAACTTTTCGTTCGATAAATATACCTTACGATTAAAACGTGGTTGGGAAATCAAAACTGATGGTTAACTCATCGTTTAACAAAAAATATTAAAATTGAACCATTTTTGAAATTTAGTTCCTACACAATTAAGTTAGGATTAAAGTAATTGTGAACGTAAATGCTGATTTGAACTTTTCGTTCGATAAATATACCTTACGATTAAAACGTGGTTGGGAAATCAAAACTGATGGTTAACTCATCGTTTAACAAAAAATATTAAAATTGAACCATTTTTGAAATTTAGTTCCTACACAATTAAGTTAGGATTAAAGTAATTGTGAACGTAAATGCTGATTTGAACTTTTCGTTCGATAAATATACCTTACGATTAAAACGTGGTTGGGAAATCAAAACTGATGGTTAACTCATCGTTTAACAAAAAATATTAAAATTGAACCATTTTTGAAATTCAGTTCCTACACAATAACGTTAGGATTAAAGTAATTGTGAACGTAAATGCTGATTTGAACTTTCCGTTCGATAAATATACCTTACGATTAAAACGTGGTTGGGAAATCAAAACTGATGGTTAACTCATCGTTTAACAAAAAATATTAAAATTGAACCATTTTTGAAATTCAGTTCCTACACAATAACGTTAGGATTAAAGTAATTGTGAACGTAAATGCTGATTTGAACTTTCCGTTCGATAAATATACCTTACGATTAAAACGTGGTTGGGAAATCAAAACTGATGGTTAACTCCTCGTTCAACAAAAAATATTAAGATTGAACCAATTTTTAAATTTAGACTTCCTACACAATTAAGTTAGGATTAAAGTAATTGTGAACGTGAATACTGATTTGAACTTTCCGTTCGATAAATATACCTTACGATTAAAACGTGGTTGGGAAATCAAAACTGATGGTTAACTCATCGTTTAACAAAAAATAATAAAATTGAACCATTTTTGAAATTTAGTTCCTACACAATTAAGTTAGGATTAAAGTAATTGTGAACGTAAATGCTGATTTGAACTTTTCGTTCGATAAATATACCTTACGATTAAAACGTGGTTGGGAAATCAAAACTGATGGTTAACTCCTCGTTCAACAAAAAATATTAAAATTGAACCAATTTTTAAATTCAGTTCCTACACAATAAAGTTAGGATTAAAGTAATTGTGAACGTGAATACTGATTTGAACTTTCCGTTCGATAAATATACCTTACGATTAAAACGTGGTTGGGAAATCAAAACTGATGGTTAACTCATCGTTTAACAAAAAATAATAAAATTGAACCATTTTTGAAATTTAGTTCCTACACAATTAAGTTAGGATTAAAGTAATTGTGAACGTAAATGCTGATTTGAACTTTTCGTTCGATAAATATACCTTACGATTAAAACGTGGTTGGGAAATCAAAACTGATGGTTAAATCATCGTTTAACAAAAAATATTAAAATTGAACCATTTTTGAAATTCAGTTCCTACAATAAAGTTAGGATTAAAGTAATTGTGAACGTGAATACTGATTTGAACTTTCCGTTCGATAAATATACCTTACGATTAAAACGTGGTTGGGAAATCAAAACTGATGGTTAACTCATCGTTTAACAAAAAATAATAAAATTGAACCATTTTTGAAATTTAGTTCCTACACAATTAAGTTAGGATTAAAGTAATTGTGAACGTAAATGCTGATTTGAACTTTTCGTTGGATAAATATACCTTACGATTAAAACGTGGTTGGGAAATCAAAACTGATGGTTAACTCCTCGTTCAACAAAAAATATTAAAATTGAACCAATTTTTAAATTCAGTTCCTACACAATAAAGTTAGGATTAAAGTAATTGTGAACGTAAATGCTGATTTGAACTTTTCGTTCGATAAATATACCTTACGATTAAAACGTGGTTGGAAAATCAAAACTGATGGTTAACTCATCGTTTAACAAAAAATATTAAAATTGAACCATTTTTGAAATTTAGTTCCTACACAATTAAGTTAGGATTAAAGTAATTGTGAACGTAAATGCTGATTTGAACTTTTCGTTCGATAAATATACCTTACGATTAAAACGTGGTTGGGAAATCAAAACTGATGGTTAACTCCTCGTTCAACAAAAAATATTAAAATTGAACCAATTTTTAAATTTAGATTTCCTACACAATTAAGT
>RBVU03000110.1:0-21399 GCA_004115045.4 Sinella curviseta
GTTACGGCAAATATGGTAGTTACGGCAAATATGGTAGTTACGGCAAATATGGTAGTTACGGCAAATATGGTAGTTACGGCAAATATGGTAGTTACGGCAAATATGGTAGTTACGGCAAATATGGTAGTTACGGCAAATATGGTAGTTACGGCAAATATGGTAGTTACGGCAAATATGGTAGTTACGGCAAATATGGTAGTTACGGCAAATATGGTAGTTACGGCAAATATGGTAGTTACGGCAAATATGGTAGTTACGGCAAATATGGTAGTTACGGCAAATATGGTAGTTACGGCAAATATGGTAGTTACGGCAAATATGGTAGTTACGGCAAATATGGTAGTTACGGCAAATATGGTAGTTACGGCAAATATGGTAGTTACGGCAAATATGGTAGTTACGGCAAATATGGTAGTTACGGCAATATGGTAGTTACGGCAAATATGGTAGTTACGGAAAATATGGTAGTTACGGCAAATATGGTAGTTACGGCAAATATGGTAGTTACGGCAAATATGGTAGTTACGGCAAATATGGTAGTTACGGAAAATATGGTAGTTACGGCAAATATGGTAGTTACGGCAAATATGGTAGTTATGGCAAATATGGTAGTTACGGCAAATATGGTAGTTACGGAAAATATGGTAGTTATGGCAAATATGGTAGTTACGGAAAATATGGTAGTTATGGCAAATATGGTAGTTATGGCAAATATGGTAGTTACGGAAAATATGGTAGTTATGGCAAATATGGTAGTTATGGCAAATATGGTAGTTACGGCAAATATGGTAGTTACGGCAAATATGGTAGTTACGGCAAATATGGTAGTTACGGCAAATATGGTAGTTACGGCAAATATGGTAGTTACGGCAAATGTGGTAGTTACGGCAAATATGGTAGTTACGGCAAATATGGTAGTTACGGCAAATATGGTAGTTACGGCAAATATGGTAGTTACGGCAAATGGTAGTTACGGCAAATATGGTAGTTACGGCAAATATGGTAGTTACGGCAAATATGGTAGTTACGGCAAATATGGTAGTTACGGCAAATATGGTAGTTACGGAAAATATGACGGCAATATTCCGTATGACTCGAGATAGAAGAGAAGTGTAGTGTAGGGCTTAATAAAATATAATATGTTGCATAACTTATGTATTCTGTACGTGTAATGCCATTGTAAAAAGCGTTTTTAGCGTTTGTAAAAAGTACGAACCTCTTGCTGAACCCTGATTATTTTAATTGAAGTTAAAATTAGTTAAAAGTTAACCACCCTCTATTAACCATCGGTCATATCCTACTGAGCATCGAAACAAGTGGTCCTTTGAGCTACAACAGAATCGGTCCTACGGATAACAGTTCAGTGAATCAGTGCCGGTTGTCACGTGAGGAACCTCAGCAGCAGAAGAATCTAGCGTCTTGGAGAGAACCTTGCGTCAATCAGAGTCCAGAGAATTACGTTACCCTTATTGGCCAATGGACCATCAAGGAGAAAAAATCGACCAGAGTCAAGTGATGGACCCGAATGCAGTGATGGATGAAGCAAGACAAAATCAGAATTCAATAGGCAAAATTCAATAGCAAAATTCATTTGGCAAAATTCATTGGGCAAAATCCATTGGGCAAAATTCAATGGCCAAAATTCAATGGCCAAAATTGATTGGGCAAAATTCAACGGGCTAAATTTATTTGGCAAAATTCAATGGGCAAAATTCAGTTGGCAAAATTCAATGGGCAAAATTGAGTGGGCAAAATTCAATGGGCAAAATTCAATTGGCAAAATTCAATGGGCAAAATTTAATAGCCAAAAAGGTAATGGACAAAAGTCAATGAGCAATATTCAATGGGCAAAATTGATTGGGCAAAATTCAATGGGCAAAATTTAGTAGCCAAAAAGGTAATGGACAAAAGTCAATGAGCAAAATTCAATGGGCAAAATTGATTGGGCAAAATTTAGTAGCCAAAAAGGTAATGGACAAAAGTCAATGAGCAAAATTCAATGGGCAAAATAGATTGGGCAAAATTCAATGGGCAAAATTCAATGGGCAAAATTCAATGGGCAAAATTCAATGGGCAAAATTTAGTAGCCAAAAAGGTAATGGACAAAAATCAATGAGCAAAATTCAATGGGCAAAATTCATTGGGCAAAATTTAGTAGCCAAAAAGGTAATGGACAAAAGTCAATGAGCAAAATTCAATGGGCAAAATAGATTGGGCAAAATTCAATGGGCAAAATAGATTGGGCAAAATTCAATGGGCAAAATTTAGTAGCCAAAAAGGTAATGGACAAAAGTCAATGAGCAAAATTCAATGGGCAAAATAGATTGGGCAAAATTCAATGGGCAAAATTTAGTAGCCAAAAAGGTAATGGACAAAAGTCAATGAGCAAAATTCAATGGGCAAAATTGATTGGACAGAATTCAACGGACAAAATTGATTGGGCAAAATTCAATGGGCAAAATTCATTGGGCAAAATTTAGTAGCCAGAAAGGCAATGGACAAAAGTCAATGAGCAAAATTCATTGGGCAAAATCCATTGGGCAAAATTCAATAGGCAAAATTCATTTGGCAAAATTCATTGGGCAAAATTCATTGGGCAAAGGCAAATAGGCAAAATTCATTTGGCAAAATTGATTGGGCAAAATTTAGTAGCCAAAAAGGTAATGGACAAAAGTCAATGAGCAAAATTCAATGGGCAAAATAGATTGGGCAAAATTCAATGGGCAAAATTCAATGGGCAAAATTCAATGGGCAAAATTTAGTAGCCAAAAAGGTAATGGACAAAAGTCAATGAGCAAAATTCAATGGGCAAAATTGATTGGACAGAATTCAACGGACAAAATTGATTGGGCAAAATTCAATGGGCAACATTCATTGGGCAAAATTTAGTAGCCAGAAAGGTAATGGACAAAAGTCAATGAGCAAAATTCATTGGGCAAAATCCATTGGGCAAAATTCAATAGGCAAAATTCATTTGGCAAAATTCATTGGGCAAAATTCATTGGGCAAAGGCAAATAGGCAAAATTCATTTGGCAAAATTGATTGGGCAAAATTTAGTAGCCAAAAAGGTAATGGACAAAAGTCAATGAGCAAAATTCAATGGGCAAAATCCATTTCGCAAAATTCAATAGGCAAAATTCATTTGGCAAAAGTCATTGGGCAAAATTCAATGGGCAAAATTGATTGGACAGAATTCAACGGACAAAATTGATTGGGCAAAATTCAATGGGCAACATTGATTGGGCAAAATTCAGTGGGCAAAATTCATTTGGCAAAATTCAATGGGCAAAATTCAGTGGGCAAAATTCAATGGGCAAAATTAAATGGGCAAAATTCAGTGGGCAAAATTCAATGGGCAAAATTGATTGGACAGAATTCAACGGACAAAATTGATTGGGCAAAATTCAATGGGCAACATTGATTGGGCAAAATTCAATGGGCAACATTGATTGGGCAAAATTCAATGGGCAAACTTCATTTGGCAAAATTCAATGGGCAAAATTCATTGGGCAAAATTCAATGGGCAAAATTAAATGGGCAAAATTCAGTGGGCAAAATTCAATGGGCAAAATGGACTGAAAAAATTAAATTTGCAAACCGAAATAGGCAAATTTCATTATGCAAATTCAAAGGGCAGAATTCAATAGGCAAAATTCAATGCACAAAAATAAATGGGCAAAATTCATTGGGCAAAATTAAATGGGCAAAATTAAAGGGGCAAAATTCAATGGGCAAAATTAAATGGCCAAAATTCAAAGGGCAAAATTAAATGGGCTAAATTCATTGTGCAAAATGGACGGGGCAAAATTTAATGAGCAAAATTGATTGGGCAAAATTAAATTTGCAAACCGAAATAGGCAAATTTCATTGGGCAAATTCTTTGGGCAAAATTCAATGGGCAAAATTCATTTGGCAAAATTCAATGGGCAAAATTCAGTTGGCAAAATTCAATGGGCAAACTTCATTGGGCAAAATTCAATTTGCAAAATAAATGGGCTAAATTCATTGGGCAAAATTCAATGGGCAAAATTCAATTGGCAAAATTCAATGGGCAAAATTTAGTAGCCAAAAAGGTAATGAACAAAAGTCAATGAGCAAAATTCAATGGGCAAAATTCATTGGGCAAAATTTAGTAGCCAAAAAGGAAATGGACAAAAGTCAATGAGCAAAATTCATTGGGCAAAATCCATTGGGCAAAATTCAATAGGCAAAATTCATTTGGCAAAATTCATTGGGCAAAATTCATTGGGCAAAGGCAAATAGGCAAAATTCATTTGGCAAAATTTAGTAGCCAAAAAGGTAATGGACAAAAGTCATGAGCAAAATTCAATGGGCAAAATTGATTGGACAGAATTCAACGGACAAAATTGATTGGGCAAAATTCAATGGGCAAAATTCATTGGGCAAAATTTAGTAGCCAGAAAGGTAATGGACAAAAGTCAATGAGCAAAATTCATTGGGCAAAATCCATTGGGCAAAATTCAATAGGCAAAATTCATTTGGCAAAATTCATTGGGCAAAATTCATTGGGCAAAGGCAAATAGGCAAAATTCATTTGGCAAAATTGATTGGGCAAAATTTAGTAGCCAAAAAGGTAATGGACAAAAGTCAATGAGCAAAATTCAATGGGCAAAATCCATTTCGCAAAATTCAATAGGCAAAATTCATTTGGCAAAAGTCATTGGGCAAAATTCAATGGGCAAAATTGATTGGACAGAATTCAACGGACAAAATTGATTGGGCAAAATTCAATGGGCAACATTGATTGGGCAAAATTCAGTGGGCAAAATTCATTTGGCAAAATTCAATGGGCAAAATTCAGTGGGCAAAATTCAATGGGCAAAATTAAATGGGCAAAATTCAGTGGGCAAAATTCAATGGGCAAAATTGATTGGACAGAATTCAACGGACAAAATTGATTGGGCAAAATTCAATGGGCAACATTGATTGGGCAAAATTCAATGGGCAAACTTCATTTGGCAAAATTCAATGGGCAAAATTCATTGGGCAAAATTCAATGGGCAAAATTAAATGGGCAAAATTCAGTGGGCAAAATTCAATGGGCAAAATGGACTGAAAAAATTAAATTTGCAAACCGAAATAGGCAAATTTCATTATGCAAATTCAACGGCAGAATTAAATGGGCAAAAGTCAATGCGCAAAAGTCAATGGGCAAAATTTAATGGGGAAAATTCACTGGGCAAAATTAAATTTGCAAACCGTAATAGGCAAAATTCATTGGGCAAATTCAAAGGGCAGAATTCAATAGGCAAAATTCAATGCACAAAAATAAATGGGCAAAATTCATTGGGCAAAATTAAATGGGCAAAATTAAAGGGGCAAAATTCAATGGGCAAAATTAAATGGCCAAAATTCAATGGGCAAAATTAAATGGGCTAAATTCATTGTGCAAAATGGACGGGGCAAAATTTAATGAGCAAAATTGATTGGGCAAAATTAAATTTGCAAACCGAAATAGGCAAATTTCATTGGGCAAATTCTTTGGGCAAAATTCAATGGGCAAAATTCATTTGGCAAAATTCAATGGGCAAAATTCAGTTGGCAAAATTCAATGGGCAAAATTTAGTAGCCAAAAAGGTAATGAACAAAAGTCAATGAGCAAAATTCATTGGGCAAAATCCATTGGGCAAAATTCAATAGGCAAAATTCATTTGGCAAAATTCATTGGGCAAAATTCAATTTGCAAAATAAATGGGCTAAATTCATTGGGCAAAATTCAATGGGCAAAATTCAATTGGCAAAATTCAATGGGCAAAATTTAGTAGCCAAAAAGGTAATGAACAAAAGTCAATGAGCAAAATTCATTGGGCAAAATCCATTGGGCAAAATTCAATAGGCAAAATTCATTTGGCAAAATTCATTGGGCAAAATTCATTGGGCAAAGGCAAATAGGCAAAATTCATTTGGCAAAATTTAGTAGCCAAAAAGGTAATGGACAAAAGTCAATGAGCAAAATTCAATGGGCAAAATTGATTGGACAGAATTCAACGGACAAAATTGATTGGGCAAAATTCAATGGGCAAAATTCATTGGGCAAAATTTAGTAGCCAGAAAGGTAATGGACAAAAGTCAATGAGCAAAATTCATTGGGCAAAATCCATTGGGCAAAATTCAATAGGCAAAATTCATTTGGCAAAATTCATTGGGCAAAATTCATTGGGCAAAGGCAAATAGGCAAAATTCATTTGGCAAAATTGATTGGGCAAAATTTAGTAGCCAAAAAGGTAATGGACAAAAGTCAATGAGCAAAATTCAATGGGCAAAATCCATTTCGCAAAATTCAATAGGCAAAATTCATTTGGCAAAAGTCATTGGGCAAAATTCAATGGGCAAAATTGATTGGACAGAATTCAACGGACAAAATTGATTGGGCAAAATTCAATGGGCAACATTGATTGGGCAAAATTCAGTGGGCAAAATTCATTTGGCAAAATTCAATGGGCAAAATTCAGTGGGCAAAATTCAATGGGCAAAATTAAATGGGCAAAATTCAGTGGGCAAAATTCAATGGGCAAAATTGATTGGACAGAATTCAACGGACAAAATTGATTGGGCAAAATTCAATGGGCAACATTGATTGGGCAAAATTCAATGGGCAAACTTCATTTGGCAAAATTCAATGGGCAAAATTCATTGGGCAAAATTCAATGGGCAAAATTAAATGGGCAAAATTCAGTGGGCAAAATTCAATGGGCAAAATGGACTGAAAAAATTAAATTTGCAAACCGAAATAGGCAAATTTCATTATGCAAATTCAACGGCAGAATTAAATGGGCAAAAGTCAATGCGCAAAAGTCAATGGGCAAAATTTAATGGGGAAAATTCACTGGGCAAAATTAAATTTGCAAACCGTAATAGGCAAAATTCATTGGGCAAATTCAAAGGGCAGAATTCAATAGGCAAAATTCAATGCACAAAAATAAATGGGCAAAATTCATTGGGCAAAATTAAATGGGCAAAATTAAAGGGGCAAAATTCAATGGGCAAAATTAAATGGCCAAAATTCAATGGGCAAAATTAAATGGGCTAAATTCATTGTGCAAAATGGACGGGGCAAAATTTAATGAGCAAAATTGATTGGGCAAAATTAAATTTGCAAACCGAAATAGGCAAATTTCATTGGGCAAATTCTTTGGGCAAAATTCAATGGGCAAAATTCATTTGGCAAAATTCAATGGGCAAAATTCAGTTGGCAAAATTCAATGGGCAAACTTCATTGGGCAAAATTCAATTTGCAAAATAAATGGGCTAAATTCATTGGGCAAAATTCAATGGGCAAAATTCAATTGGCAAAATTCAATGGGCAAAATTTAGTAGCCAAAAAGGTAATGAACAAAAGTCAATGAGCAAAATTCAATGGGCAAAATTCATTGGGCAAAATTTAGTAGCCAAAAAGGAAATGGACAAAAGTCAATGAGCAAAATTCATTGGGCAAAATCCATTGGGCAAAATTCAATAGGCAAAATTCATTTGGCAAAATTCATTGGGCAAAATTCATTGGGCAAAGGCAAATAGGCAAAATTCATTTGGCAAAATTTAGTAGCCAAAAAGGTAATGGACAAAAGTCAATGAGCAAAATTCAATGGGCAAAATTGATTGGACAGAATTCAACGGACAAAATTGATTGGGCAAAATTCAATGGGCAAAATTCATTGGGCAAAATTTAGTAGCCAGAAAGGTAATGGACAAAAGTCAATGAGCAAAATTCATTGGGCAAAATCCATTGGGCAAAATTCAATAGGCAAAATTCATTTGGCAAAATTCATTGGGCAAAATTCATTGGGCAAAGGCAAATAGGCAAAATTCATTTGGCAAAATTGATTGGGCAAAATTTAGTAGCCAAAAAGGTAATGGACAAAAGTCAATGAGCAAAATTCAATGGGCAAAATAGATTGGGCAAAATTCAATGGGCAAAATTCAATGGGCAAAATTCAATGGGCAAAATTTAGTAGCCAAAAAGGTAATGGACAAAAGTCAATGAGCAAAATTCAATAGGCAAAATTCATTTGGCAAAATTCATTGGGCAAAATTCATTGGGCAAAGGCAAATAGGCAAAATTCATTTGGCAAAATTGATTGGGCAAAATTTAGTAGCCAAAAAGGTAATGGACAAAAGTCAATGAGCAAAATTCAATGGGCAAAATAGATTGGGCAAAATTCAATGGGCAAAATTCAATGGGCAAAATTCAATGGGCAAAATTCAATGGGCAAAATTTAGTAGCCAAAAAGGTAATGGACAAAAGTCAATGAGCAAAATTCAATGGGCAAAATTCATTGGGCAAAATTTAGTAGCCAAAAAGGTAATGGACAAAAGTCAATGAGCAAAATTCAATGGGCAAAATAGATTGGGCAAAATTCAATGGGCAAAATTTAGTAGCCAAAAAGGTAATGGACAAAAGTCAATGAGCAAAATTCAATGGGCAAAATAGATTGGGCAAAATTCAATGGGCAAAATTCAATGGGCAAAATTCAATGGGCAAAATTTAGTAGCCAAAAAGGTAATGGACAAAAGTCAATGAGCAAAATTCAATGGGCAAAATTGATTGGACAGAATTCAACGGACAAAATTGATTGGGCAAAATTCAATGGGCAAAATTCATTGGGCAAAATTTAGTAGCCAGAAAGGTAATGGACAAAAGTCAATGAGCAAAATTCATTGGGCAAAATCCATTGGGCAAAATTCAATAGGCAAAATTCATTTGGCAAAATTCATTGGGCAAAATTCATTGGGCAAAGGCAAATAGGCAAAATTCATTTGGCAAAATTGATTGGGCAAAATTTAGTAGCCAAAAAGGTAATGGACAAAAGTCAATGAGCAAAATTCAATGGGCAAAATCCATTTCGCAAAATTCAATAGGCAAAATTCATTTGGCAAAAGTCATTGGGCAAAATTCAATGGGCAAAATTGATTGGACAGAATTCAACGGACAAAATTGATTGGGCAAAATTCAATGGGCAACATTGATTGGGCAAAATTCAGTGGGCAAACTTCATTTGGCAAAATTCAATGGGCAAAATTCAGTGGGCAAAATTCAATGGGCAAAATTAAATGGGCAAAATTCAGTGGGCAAAATTCAATGGGCAAAATTGATTGGACAGAATTCAACGGACAAAATTGATTGGGCAAAATTCAATGGGCAACATTGATTGGGCAAAATTCAATGGGCAAACTTCATTTGGCAAAATTCAATGGGCAAAATTCATTGGGCAAAATTCAATGGGCAAAATTAAATGGGCAAAATTCAGTGGGCAAAATTCAATGGGCAAAATGGACTGAAAAAATTAAATTTGCAAACCGAAATAGGCAAATTTCATTATGCAAATTCAACGGCAGAATTAAATGGGCAAAAGTCAATGCGCAAAAGTCAATGGGCAAAATTTAATGGGGAAAATTCACTGGGCAAAATTAAATTTGCAAACCGTAATAGGCAAAATTCATTGGGCAAATTCAAAGGGCAGAATTCAATAGGCAAAATTCAATGCACAAAAATAAATGGGCAAAATTCATTGGGCAAAATTAAATGGGCAAAATTAAATGGCCAAAATTCAATGGGCAAAATTAAATGGGCTAAATTCATTGTGCAAAATGGACGGGGCAAAATTTAATGAGCAAAATTGATTGGGCAAAATTAAATTTGCAAACCGAAATAGGCAAATTTCATTGGGCAAATTCTTTGGGCAAAATTCAATGGGCAAAATTCATTTGGCAAAATTCAATGGGCAAAATTCAGTTGGCAAAATTCAATGGGCAAAATTCATTGGGCAAAATTCAATGGGCAAAATAAATGGGCTAAATTCAATGCACAAAATTCAATGGGCAAAATTCAATTGGCAAAATTCAATGGGCAAAATTTAGTAGCCAAAAAGGTAATGAACAAAAGTCAATGAGCAAAATTCAATGGGCAAAATTCATTGGGCAAAATTTAGTAGCCAAAAAGGAAATGGACAAAAGTCAATGAGCAAAATTCATTGGGCAAAATCCATTGGGCAAAATTCAATAGGCAAAATTCATTTGGCAAAATTCATTGGGCAAAATTCATTGGGCAAAGGCAAATAGGCAAAATTCATTTGGCAAAATTGATTGGGCAAAATTTAGTAGCCAAAAAGGTAATGGACAAAAGTCAATGAGCAAAATTCAATGGGCAAAATTGATTGGACAGAATTCAACGGACAAAATTGATTGGGCAAAATTCAATGGGCAAAATTCATTGGGCAAAATTTAGTAGCCAGAAAGGTAATGGACAAAAGTCAATGAGCAAAATTCATTGGGCAAAATCCATTTCGCAAAATTCAATAGGCAAAATTCATTTGGCAAAAGTCATTGGGCAAAATTCAATGGGCAAAATTGATTGGACAGAATTCAACGGACAAAATTGATTGGGCAAAATTCAATGGGCAAAATTCATTGGGCAAAATTTAGTAGCCAAAAAGGTAATGGACAAAAGTCAATGAGCAAAATTCAATGGGCAAAATCCATTTCGCAAAATTCAATAGGCAAAATTCATTTGGCAAAAGTCATTGGGCAAAATTCAATGGGCAAAATTGATTGGACAGAATTCAACGGACAAAATTGATTGGGCAAAATTCAATGGGCAACATTGATTGGGCAAAATTCAGTGGGCAAACTTCATTTGGCAAAATTCAATGGGCAAAATTCAGTGGGCAAAATTCAATGGGCAAAATTAAATGGGCAAAATTCAGTGGGCAAAATTCAATGGGCAAAATTCAATGGGCAAAATTCATTGGGCAAAATTTAGTAGCCAGAAAGGTAATGGACAAAAGTCAATGAGCAAAATTCAATGGGCAAAATTCAATGGGCAAAATTTAGTAGCCAAAAAGGTAATGGACAAAAGTCAATGAGCAAAATTCAATGGGCAAAATTGATTGGACAGAATTCAACGGACAAAATTGATTGGGCAAAATTCAATGGGCAAAATTCATTGGGCAAAATTTAGTAGCCAGAAAGGTAATGGACAAAAGTCAATGAGCAAAATTCATTGGGCAAAATCCATTTCGCAAAATTCAGTTGGCAAAATTCAATGGGCAAAATTGATTGGACAGAATTCAACGGACAAAATTGATTGGGCAAAATTCAATGGGCAAAATTCATTGGGCAAAATTTAGTAGCCAGAAAGGTAATGGACAAAAGTCAATGAGCAAAATTCAATGGGCAAAATTCAATGGGCAAAATTTAGTAGCCAAAAAGGTAATGGACAAAAGTCAATGAGCAAAATTCAATGGGCAAAATTGATTGGGCAAAATTCAGTGGGCAAAATTCAATGGGCAAAATTCAATGGGCAAAATTCATTGGGCAAAATTTAGTAGCCAGAAAGGTAATGGACAAAAGTCAATGAGCAAAATTCAATGGGCAAAATTCAATGGGCAAAATTCAATGGGCAAAATTTAGTAGCCAAAAAGGTAATGGACAAAAGTCAATGAGCAAAATTCAATGGGCAAAATTGATTGGACAGAATTCAACGGACAAAATTGATTGGGCAAAATTCAATGGGCAAAATTCATTGGGCAAAATTTAGTAGCCAAAAAGGTAATGGACAAAAGTCAATGAGCAAAATTCAATGGGCAAAATCCATTTCGCAAAATTCAGTTGGCAAAATTCATTTGGCAAAAGTCATTGGGCAAAATTCAATGGGCAAAATTGATTGGACAGAATTCAACGGACAAAATTGATTGGGCAAAATTCAATGGGCAAAATTCATTGGGCAAAATTTAGTAGCCAAAAAGGTAATGGACAAAAGTCAATGAGCAAAATTCAATGGGCAAAATCCATTTCGCAAAATTCAATAGGCAAAATTCATTTGGCAAAAGTCATTGGGCAAAATTCAATGGGCAAAATTGATTGGACAGAATTCAACGGACAAAATTGATTGGGCAAAATTCAATGGGCAACATTGATTGGGCAAAATTCAGTGGGCAAACTTCATTTGGCAAAATTCAATGGGCAAAATTCAGTGGGCAAAATTCAATGGGCAAAATTAAATGGGCAAAATTCAGTGGGCAAAATTCAATGGGCAAAATTGATTGGACAGAATTCAACGGACAAAATTGATTGGGCAAAATTCAATGGGCAACATTGATTGGGCAAAATTCAATGGGCAAACTTCATTTGGCAAAATTCAATGGGCAAAATTCATTGGGCAAAATTCAATGGGCAAAATTAAATGGGCAAAATTCAGTGGGCAAAATTCAATGGGCAAAATGGACTGAAAAAATTAAATTAGCAAACCGAAATAGGCAAATTTCATTATGCAAATTCAACGGCAGAATTAAATGGGCAAAAGTCAATGCGCAAAAGTCAATGGGCAAAATTTAATGGGGAAAATTCACTGGGCAAAATTAAATTTGCAAACCGTAATAGGCAAAATTCATTGGGCAAATTCAAAGGGCAGAATTCAATAGGCAAAATTCAATGCACAAAAATAAATGGGCAAAATTCATTGGGCAAAATTAAATGGGCAAAATTAAAGGGGCAAAATTCAATGGGCAAAATTAAATGGCCAAAATTCAATGGGCAAAATTAAATGGGCTAAATTCATTGTGCAAAATGGACGGGGCAAAATTTAATGGGCAAAATAAATGGGCAAAATTCATTGGGCAAAATTCAATGGGCAAAATTCATTGGGCAAAATTCAATGGGCAAAATAAATGGGCTAAATTCATTGGGCAAAATTCAATGGGCAAAATTCAATTGGCAAAATTCAATGGGCAAAATTTAGTAGCCAAAAAGGTAATGGACAAAAGTCAATGAGCAAAATTCAATGGGCAAAATTCAATGGGCAAAATTGATTGGACAGAATTCAACGGACAAAATTGATTGGGCAAAATTCAATGGGCAACATTGATTGGGCAAAATTCAATGGGCAAAATTCATTTGGCAAAATTCAATGGGCAAAATTCATTGGGCAAAATTCAATGGGCAAAATTAAATGGGCAAAATTCAGTGGGCAAAATTCAATGGGCAAAATGGACTGAAAAAATTAAATTTGCAAACCGAAATAGGCAAATTTCATTATGCAAATTCAACGGCAGAATTAAATGGGCAAAAGTCAATGCGCAAAAGTCAATGGGCAAAATTTAATGGGGAAAATTCACTGGGCAAAATTAAATTTGCAAACCGTAATAGGCAAAATTCATTGGGCAAATTCAAAGGGCAGAATTCAATAGGCAAAATTCAATGCACAAAAATAAATGGGCAAAATTCATTGGGCAAAATTAAATGGGCAAAATTAAAGGGGCAAAATTCAATGGGCAAAATTAAATGGCCAAAATTCAATGGGCAAAATTAAATGGGCTAAATTCATTGTGCAAAATGGACGGGGCAAAATTTAATGGGCAAAATAAATGGGCAAAATTCATTGGGCAAAATTCAATGGGCAAAATTCATTGGGCAAAATTCAATGGGCAAAATTCAATGGGCAAAATTCAATGGGCAAAATTCAATGGGCAAAATTCAATTGGCAAAATTCAATGGGCAAAATTTAGTAGCCAAAAAGGTAATGGACAAAAGTCAATGAGCAAAATTCAATGGGCAAAATTCAATGGGCAAAATTCATTGGGCAAAATTTAGTAGCCAGAAAGGTAATGGACAAAAGTCAATGAGCAAAATTCATTGGGCAAAATCCATTGGGCAAAATTCAATTGGCAAAATTGATTGGGCAAAATTTAGTAGCCAAAAAGGTAATGGACAAAAGTCAATGAGCAAAATTCAATGGGCAAAATCCATTTCGCAAAATTCAATAGGCAAAATTCATTTGGCAAAAGTCATTGGGCAAAATTCAATGGGCAAAATTGATTGGACAGAATTCAACGGACAAAATTGATTGGGCAAAATTCAATGGGCAACATTGATTGGGCAAAATTCAATGGGCAAACTTCATTTGGCAAAATTCAATGGGCAAAATTCAATGGGCAAAATTCAGTGGGCAAAATTAAATGGGCAAAATTCAGTGGGCAAAATTCAATGGGCAAAATTGATTGGACAGAATTCAACGGACAAAATTGATTGGGCAAAATTCAATGGGCAACATTGATTGGGCAAAATTCAATGGGCAAACTTCATTTGGCAAAATTCAATGGGCAAAATTCATTGGGCAAAATTCAATGGGCAAAATTAAATGGGCAAAATTCAGTGGGCAAAATTCAATGGGCAAAATGGACTGGGAAAATTAAATTTGCTAACCGAAATAGGCAAATTTCATTATGCAAATTCAACGGCAGAATTAAATGGGCAAAAGTCAATGCGCAAAAGTCAATGGGCAAAATTTAATGGGGAAAATTCACTGGGCAAAATTAAATTTGCAAACCGTAATAGGCAAAATTCATTGGGCAAATTCAATGGGCAGAATTAAATGGGCAAAATTCAATGGGCAAAATTTAATGGCCAAAATTAAGTGGGTAAAATTAAAGGGGCAAATCTATCTATCGCTATCGTTCGCTCCTAGCAAAATTCAATGGGCAAAATTTAGTAGCCAAAAAGGTAATGGACAAAAGTCAATGAGCAAAATTCAATGGGCAAAATTGATTGGGTAAAATTAAATGGGCAAAATTGATTGGACAGAATTCAACGGACAAAATTGATTGGGCAAAATTCAATGGGCAACATTGATTGGGCAAAATTCAATGGGCAAAATTCATTTGGCAAAATTCAATGGGCAAAATTCAGTGGGCAAAATTCAATGGGCAAAATTAAATGGGCAAAATTTAATGGGCAAAATAAATGGGCAAAGTTCATTGGGCAAAATGGACTGGGCAAAATTAAATTTGCAAACCGAAATAGGCAAATTTCATTATGCAAATTCAATGGGCAGAATTAAATGGGCAAAATTAACTGGGTAAAATTTAATGGGGAAAATTCACTGGGCAAAATTAAATTTGCAAACCGTAATAGGCAAAATTCATTGGGCAAATTCAAAGGGCAGAATTCAATAGGCAAAATTCAATGCACAAAAATAAATGGGCAAAATTCATTGGGCAAAATTAAATGGGCAAAATTAAAGGGGCAAAATTCAATGGGCAAAATTCAATGGGCAAAATTAAATGGCCAAAATTCAATGGGCAAAATAAATGGGCTAAATTCATTGCGCAAAATGGACTGGGCAAAATTAAATTTGCAAACCGAAATAGGCAAATTTCATTGGGCAAATTCAATGGGCAGAATTCAATAGGCAAAATTCAATGGGCAAAATTCATTGGGCAAAATTCAATGGGCAAAATAAATGGGCTAAATTCATTGAGCAAAATTCAATGGGCAAAATTCAATTGGCAAAATTCAATGGGCAAAATTTAGTAGCCAAAAAGGTAATGGACAAAAGTCAATGAGCAAAATTCAATGGGCAAAATTCATTGGGCAAAATTTAGTAGCCAAAAAGGTAATGGACAAAAGTCAATGAGCAAAATTCAATGGGCAAAATAGATTGGGCAAAATTCAATGGGCAAAATTTAGTAGCCAAAAAGGTAATGGACAAAAGTCAATGAGCAAAATTCAATGGGCAAAATTCAATGGGCAAAATTTAGTAGCCAAAAAGGTAATGGACAAAAGTCAATGAGCAAAATTCAATGGGCAAAATTCAATGGGCAAAATTCAATGGGCAAAATTTAGTAGCCAAAAAGGTAATGGACAAAAGTCAATGAGCAAAATTCAATGGGCAAATACATTGGGCAAAATTTAGTAGCCAAAAAGGTAATGGACAAAAGTCAATGAGCAAAATTCAATGGGCAAAATTGATTGGGTAAAATTAAATGGGCAAAATTCAATGGGCAAAATTTAGTAGCCAAAAAGGTAATGGACAAAAGTCAATGAGCAAAATTCAATGGGCAAAATTGATTGGACAGAATTCAACGGACAAAATTGATTGGGCAAAATTCAATGGGCAACATTGATTGGGCAAAATTCAATGGGCAAAATTCAGTGGGCAAAATTCAATGGGCAAAATTAAATGGGCAAAATTAAATGGGCAAAATTTAATGGGCAAAATTTAATGGGCAAAATAAATGGGCGAAGTTCAATGGGCAAAATTCAATGGGCAAAATTAAATTGGCAAAATAAATGGGCAAAATTCAATGGGCAAAATTCAATGGGCAAAATTCAATGGGCAAAATTCAATGGGCAAAATAAATGGGCAAAATTCATTGGGCAAAATTCAATGGGCAAAATTCAATGGGCAAAATTCACTGGGCAAAATTCAATGGGCAAAATAAATGGGCAAAATTCAATGGGCAAAATTCAATGGGCAAAATTCAATGGGCAAAATTCAATGGGCAAAATTCAATGGGCAAAATTCAAAGGGCAAAATTCAATGGGCAAAATTCAATGGAATGGGCAAAATTCAATGGGCAAAATTCAATGGGCAAAATTCAATGGGCAAAATTCAATGGGCAAAATAAATGGGCAAAATTCAATGGGCAAAATTCAATGGGCAAAATAAATGGGCAAAATTCAATGGGCAAAATTCAATGGGCAAAATTCAATGGGCAAAATTCAATGGGCAAAATTCAATGGGCAAAATTCAATGGGCAAAATTCAATGGGCAAAATTCAATGGGCAAAATTCAATGGGCAAAATTCAATGGGCAAAATTCAATGGGCAAAATTCAATGGGCAAAATTCAATGGGCAAAATTCAATGGGCAAAATTCAATGGGCAAAATTCAATGGGCAAAATTCAATGGGCAAAATTCAATGGGCAAAATTCAATGGGCAAAATTCAATGGGCAAAATTCAATGGGCAAAATTCAATGGGCAAAATTCAATGGGCAAAATTCAATGGGCAAAATTCAATGGGCAAAATTCAATGGGCAAAATTCAATGGGCAAAATTCAATGGGCAAAATTCAATGGGCAAAATTCAATGGGCAAAATTCAATGGGCAAAATTCAATGGGCAAAATTCAATGGGCAAAATTCAATGGGCAAAATCAATGGGCAAAATTCAATGGGCAAAATTCAATGGGCAAAATTCAATGGGCAAAATTCATGGGCAAAATTCAATGGGCAAAATTCAATGGGCAAAATTCAATGGGCAAAATTCAATGGGCAAAATTCAATGGGCAAAATTCAATGGGCAAAATTCAATGGGCAAAATTCAATGGGCAAAATTCAATGGGCAAAATTCAATGGGCAAAATTCAATGGGCAAAATTCAATGGGCAAAATTCAATGGGCAAAATTCAATGGGCAAAATTCAATGGGCAAAATTCAATGGGCAAAATTCAATGGGCAAAATTCAATGGGCAAAATTCAATGGGCAAAATTCAATGGGCAAAATTCAATGGGCAAAATTCAATGGGCAAAATTCAATGGGCAAAATTCAATGGGCAAAATTCAATGGGCAAAATTCAATGGGCAAAATTCAATGGGCAAAATTCAATGGGCAAAATTCAATGGGCAAAATTCAATGGGCAAAATTCAATGGGCAAAATTCAATGGGCAAAATTCATGGGCAAAATTCAATGGGCAAAATTCAATGGGCAAAATTCAATGGGCAAAATTCATGGGCAAAATTCAATGGGCAAAATTCAATGGGCAAAATTCAATGGGCAAAATTCAATGGGCAAAATTCAATGGGCAAAATTCAATGGGCAAAATTCAATGGGCAAAATTCAATGGGCAAAATTCAATGGGCAAAATTCAATGGGCAAAATTCAATGGGCAAAATTCAATGGGCAAAATTCAATGGGCAAAATTCAATGGGCAAAATTCAATGGGCAAAATTCAATGGGCAAAATTCAATGGGCAAAATTCAATGGGCAAAATTCAATGGGCAAAATTCAATGGGCAAAATTCAATGGGCAAAATTCAATGGGCAAAATTCAATGGGCAAAATTCAATGGGCAAAATTCAATGGGCAAAATTCAATGGGCAAAATTCAATGGGCAAAATTCAATGGGCAAAATTCAATGGGCAAAATTCAATGGGCAAAATTCAATGGGCAAAATTCAATGGGCAAAATTCATGGGCAAAATTCAATGGGCAAAATTCAATGGGCAAAATTCAATGGGCAAAATTCAATGGGCAAAATTCAATGGGCAAAATTCAATGGGCAAAATTCAATGGGCAAAATTCAATGGGCAAAATTCAATGGGCAAAATTCAATGGGCAAAATTCAATGGGCAAAATTCAATGGGCAAAATTCAATGGGCAAAATTCAATGGGCAAAATTCAATGGGCAAAATTCAATGGGCAAAATTCAATGGGCAAAATTCAATGGGCAAAATCAATGGGCAAAATCATGGGCAAAATTCAATGGGCAAAATTCAATGGGCAAAATTCAATGGGCAAAATTCAATGGGCAAAATTCAATGGGCAAAATTCAATGGGCAAAATTCAATGGGCAAAATTCAATGGGCAAAATTCAATGGGCAAAATTCAATGGGCAAAATTCAATGGGCAAAATTCAATGGGCAAAATTCAATGGGCAAAATTCAATGGGCAAAATTCAATGGGCAAAATTCAATGGGCAAAATTCAATGGGCAAATTCAATGGGCAAAATTCAATGGGCAAAATTCAATGGGCAAAATTCAATGGGCAAAATTCAATGGGCAAAATTCAATGGGCAAAATTCAATGGGCAAAATTCAATGGGCAAAATTCAATGGGCAAAATTCAATGGGCAAAATTCATGGGCAAAATTCAATGGGCAAAATTCAATGGGCAAAATTCAATGGGCAAAATTCAATGGGCAAAATTCAATGGGCAAAATTCAATGGGCAAAATTCAATGGGCAAAATTCAATGGGCAAAATTCAATGGGCAAAATTCAATGGGCAAAATTCAATGGGCAAAATTCAATGGGCAAAATTCAATGGGCAAAATTCAATGGGCAAAATTCAATGGGCAAAATTCAATGGGCAAAATTCAATGGGCAAAATTCAATGGGCAAAATTCAATGGGCAAAATTCAATGGGCAAAATTCAATGGGCAAAATTCAATGGGCAAAATTCAATGGGCAAAATTCAATGGGCAAAATTCAATGGGCAAAATTCAATGGGCAAAATTCAATGGGCAAAATTCAATGGGCAAAATTCAATGGGCAAAATTCAATGGGCAAAATTCAATGGGCAAAATTCAGTGGGCAAAATTCAATGGGCAAAATTCAATGGGCAAAATTCAATGGGCAAAATTCAATGGGCAAAATTCAATGGGCAAAATTCAATGGGCAAAATTCAATGGGCAAAATTCAATGGGCAAAATTCAATGGGCAAAATTCAATGGGCAAAATTCAATGGGCAAAATTCAATGGGCAAAATTCAATGGGCAAAATTCAATGGGCAAAATTCAATGGGCAAAATTCAATAGGCAAAATTCAATGGGCAAATTCAATGGGCAAAATTCAATGGGCAAAATTCAATGGGCAAAATTCAATGGGCAAAATTCAATGGGCAAAATTCAATGGGCAAAATTCAATGGGCAAAATTCAATGGGCAAAATTCAATGGGCAAAATTCAATGGGCAAAATTCAATGGGCAAAATTCAATGGGCAAAATTCAATGGGCAAAATTCAATGGGCAAAATTCATGGGCAAAATTCAATGGGCAAAATTCAATGGGCAAAATTCAATGGCAAAATTCATGGGCAAAATTCAATGGGCAAAATTCAATGGGCAAAATTCAATGGGCAAAATTCAATGGGCAAAATTCAATGGGCAAAATTCAATGGGCAAAATTCAATGGGCAAAATTCATGGGCAAAATTCAATGGGCAAAATTCAATGGGCAAAATTCAATGGGCAAAATTCAATGGGCAAAATTCAATGGGCAAAATTCAATGGGCAAAATTCAATGGGCAAAATTCAATGGGCAAAATTCAATGGGCAAAATTCAATGGGCAAAATTCAATGGGCAAAATTCAATGGGCAAAATTCAATGGGCAAAATTCAATGGGCAAAATTCAATGGGCAAAATTCAATGGGCAAAATTCAATGGGCAAAATTCAATGGGCAAAATTCAATGGGCAAAATTCAATGGGCAAAATTCAATGGGCAAAATTCAATGGGCAAAATTCAATGGGCAAAATTCAATGGGCAAAATTCAATGGGCAAAATTCAATGGGCAAAATTCAATGGGCAAAATTCAATGGGCAAAATTCAATGGGCAAAATTCAAATGGGCAAAATTCAATGGGCAAAATTCAATGGGCAAAATTCAATGGGCAAAATTCAATGGGCAAAATTCAATGGGCAAAATTCAATGGGCAAATTCATGGGCAAAATTAAATGGGCAAAATTCAATGGGCAAAATTCAATGGTCAAAATTCAATGGGCAAAATTCAATGGGCAAAATTCAATGGGCAAAATTCAATGGGCAAAATAAATGGGCAAAATTCAATGGGCAAAATTCAATGGGCAAAATTCATGGGCAAAATTCAATGGGCAAAAATCAATGGGCAAAATTCAAATGGGCAAAATTCAATGGGCAAAATTCAATGGGCAAATTCATGGGCAAAATTCAATGGGCAAAATTCAATGGGCAAAATTCAATGGGCAAAATTCAATGGGCAAATTCAATGGGCAAATTCAATGGGCAAAATTCAATGGGCAAAATAAATGGGCAAAATATCAAATTGGGCAAAATTCATGGGCAAAATCAATGGGCAAAATTCAATGGGCAAAATTCAATGGGCAAATTCATGGGCAAAATTCAATGGCAAAATTCAATGGCAAAATTCAATGGGCAAAATTCAATGGGCAAAATTAAATGGGCAAAATTCAATGGGCAAAATTCAATGGGCAAAATTCAATGGGCAAAATTCAATGGGCAAAAATCAATGGGCAAATTAATGGGCAAACATGGGCAAAATTAATGGGTTAAATTCAATGGGCAAAATTCAATGGGCAAAATTCAATGGGCAAAATAATGGGCAAAATTCAATGGGCAAAATAAAATGGGCAAAATTCAATGGGCAAAATTCAATGGGCAAAATTAATGGGCAAAATCAAATGGCAAAATGCAATGGGCAAATCAATGGGCAAAATTCATGGGCAAAATTCATGGGCAAATTCAATGGGCAAAATTCAATGGGCAAAATTCAATGGGCAAATTCCATGGCAAAATTCAATGGGCAAAATTCATGGGCAAAATCAATGGCAAAATTAAATGGGCAAAATAAATTGGCAAAATTCAATGGGCAAAATTCATTGGCAAAATTCAATGGGCAAAATTCAATGGGCAAAATTCAATGGGCAAAATTCAATGGGCAAAATTCAATGGGCAAAATAAATGGGCAAAATTCAATGGGCAAAATTCAATGGGCCAATTCAATGGGCAAAATTCAATGGGCAAAATTCAATGGGCAAAATCAATGGGCAAATTCAATGGGCAAAATTCATGGGCAAAATTCAATGGCAAAATCAATGGGCAAAATCAATGGGCAA
>RBVU03000111.1:0-21394 GCA_004115045.4 Sinella curviseta
TTTTAAATTTTAAATCGATTGTACTCTTCAAATATTTTCTTACAAACCTTTTATGCATACGTCGACGCCGATTTAAAAACTTTGCGTAATTTTCTGTTATTCATACGCCAGGTTGTGTTTAAAAGTATAAGTTGAAAATTTGATTGATCAATAAATGAGTTACTGAAAACCTACTACCTGAATACTTGAAGCTCAAATGATCTAGATTTATCACAAGTCTAGTTTGTCTAATTAACCATATACTACAAAATATCCGAATTACAGCACGAAGAACCTATGATGTAATATTACCCCCGGTGGAGAACGTTAGTCATAAGCGACGTTGGAGTGCATCATCAAATTGGCGGTAAAGTAATATGCTTTTGTCAGTCAGGTCTGAGCAGGCTGAGAATTATTCTAGGGTAAATAATGTTGTAATTATTCCTTTATTTCGACCAATCACGAAATGAAATTACTTAGATTAATTTACAAATTGAAGAACTAGCTTTGTAATGTTGAGTACAGAAAAATTCGGAAATATGGAAGGCTCCATAAATTTAATCCGTTTAATGACTATATTGATACATGTAATTATAGCAAATATTGATGCCAGCGGTTCATTTGTGTCCCAAGTCAGCAATATCTCAATATTAGATAAATAAATCGTAATATCTGTGTGGGTCCACATTGATATAGGAATGCAATAAATGTGTGACAGGTGCAAATTGCTTTACCACCACAACTTCTTTCAGCGTCCAAAAACTAAAGACCGCACCACCAACTACAGTTAGCGTTAAACAGCTTTATTCCAAATGGCTCAAAGATTGATACAAGTTTTGACGCATATCTACATAGAATACTTCAAGTCACTTTACAAGATCTCATTGATCCTAATCATCAAGGAATCCAAGACTAAATTGAATGCAGTTCTTGCGCCGTACATGGAAATCTGTCACCTACTACGTCTCCACTTGCAAAAAGCTATTGTATTATTGTGTTTTGCAACACCATCGTGCTCGCTTCTGAACTTGCGCAGATGCAAATCCACTTTCCTTTAAGATTTACCTTTCTTTAGCTTTTGAAGTCGCACAGAAATTTTGTGTTTTTGCGTTAACCTTGAGCTCGTCTGAAGCATTTTGGCGCCTATTGAAATGCACCCATTTCCATTGTTGGATTCCAGAAATATAAATGGAAGCTATGTTGGTTGGCTGAGTGGAAATAAGACTGGTTGAAGAGAAAAATGTACCAAACGTAAGAAAACCACTCTTTATGTCTTCTGAAAATTACAAGTTCAAGGTTAACCTTCATCTTACAAGGTTTCACACAAAGGACAACGTCGTCACTTGTAAGTAGAGCTTACCACAAATCAGTAAATAAAACAGGTTGAAAAATCTCATAAAGCTTGTTCTTTAGAAAGCCACATAGAAAAGTTACAATTTTAATATAAGGTTGTCAGGTGCGCAACCTGAAACATCTAACCGGGTAGATATATATTGTTTTCATATGTTTCACATGACATTATATTATTGTAATAGTTTCAAAGCAATTTTTTTACCCTTCGATTGTATATATGGTAAAATGACTTAATAAGGATAATGGAATATGTTTTGCTGTGATATGCAACATGGAATGACGAAACATCTAATTTATTTGAACCACTAACTTATAAATAAATTATTTTAATCGTAACATTACGCGGGTTTTATCAGGTTGGTTGGATTACTTCTCAAGTGTATTAAATCACGCTGCTTGCTATATTCGAGCACATGTTTTACACACAAAAATATACTGACAACATTTTATTGATGCGGAATGAATTTACATCGATTTCTGTTGAAAAATGGATAAAATGAAAAGTACATTTATTAATCATGTCTCAACGTACCTACCATTCGTAGTCACACGGTAGGGCCCATAAATTGTTTAAATGCGTGTTCTAAGTTATCCAGAAATGGATGTGGATGCGGCGATTCTGAAATCAGCTTTTAATGTTTCACACGACTTTCATATGGGAAAAACAATAAGGTTTTTATTAGGTTTATAACATGCAATCACAATATTTTATTTTATTGCAAAAGATCAACGCCATTATAAGTATATCGGCCCTAATGGTTGTATTGCTGAACGAAAGGTGCGTGCGTGATATGGTCGATAGGTGCAGATGGCAAATAAGGAGTGAGGTGAGGGTTTTTAACGTGCTTATTACTGTTTATTGGACAAATTTAATTTTGCATATTGGCCGAATCTCTTTAAATTTTTTAAAATACTATTTACGCCATATCAAAATGACTTCATTAAATTGGATGAAATGTGCGTTCTAAAGCGCCAAAATATTTTATTTACCCTTAGCTTATAACAAAGGTAAAAAAGTAGATTTTCGTCTCTCCGCATCGCCATTTGTAGTGAAATGTTTAATTACTAAATCACTAAATGCAACCGAATATAATAATATTGCAGTTAATTAAAAAAACGTATTGATTAAATAATAGGTCGTAAACAAAGACGTGTTTAGTGTTCACTGTTGATCTTCACTCATTGGTAACCTCTACATTCCAATTCATTAATTTTTGCCATGGCTTGAACAGTGCACATTGGTTGGATATCTTTTCGATTTAAAGATGTACCAGTCAGTAGCAAAGACGCAACTGAACAAACCTGCGTCGGCTGTTCATTTCAAAGAAGAAATAGAGTTAAAAAACTTCAGTTTGACTCGGGACTCGGTTTCAGCGAACTACTAACCCAGCGGTCAATTTTGGTCATATCTTTTTCCCTAACGTATGAATCTTTAATCCATGTAGCCAAATATGAGTGTGGACCAATTGTTACACGTGAAATCTGAATTATTTTAAAACTTTATTTCGCAAAACGTATAACGATTCGCGTCACCATCTGTGTTTTATTGCAATAAGAAAATATTGGAAAAAACATTCAAATTTTAACAAAAATTGTATATTATATACAAAAATCGGTTTTAGAAGCGCTTTCTCAATCATTTGTCATTAACCTACTTTAGTCGAATAAAGGCTCGCTGCTCGACACTAATTAATCTCTATGAAACGTAATCAAACAGGGTCCACAACTTGCACCAGACGGCGTAAAGCTATGCTTGAAACATATATTACAAAACATTATATTACATTGAGAGACAGTCTGACGTGAATTCCTTAAATCAGACTTTTTCCTATTTTGTTAATATCTATTCATACAACTAATATTTAAACAATTTAAATAAATATAATTATGGAATGATGGACGAGGGCAAGGAAAGATCTTGAATTTTTGGACTACAATGTCTGGCAACGAGCCGAAATGTTGAATGGGCTTAACTCACTCATTACATCAACTACGTTTTACCGTGATTGTCGCTAAGCAAGACACTATTGCGTTGAATCTCGGCAGATTTCTGGTTGTGTGAGTCGTCATTAAATGAAAAGCAATTTAATATTTTCGAGAATTTAACAACTAAATACCGTATTTCTGGCTGTATGAAAGTGAAAAGACCGAGCGGAGTTAGTTCATACTGTTGCTGGCTGTAACATTTTTTAATTATGCTCAGATTTAGAGAATTGTGGCAAAATGAAACTATTTCTCTGTTCTTTCGAAGCCTGAGCTTCACTCACTCTTAAACAATTCTTAAAACCCACCGACCCTTCGACCCTTGAAACACTCATTGTACCTGCGTTTAAAATTAAGTCTCCAGGGCACAGTAAACTGGAAAGGTGGTTAAGTAAACATTTATGTATTAGTATTCGAATAAAGGCAAAACCTAGGATACCAAGGGTGCCATTTCTTTTCTGAAATTGGAATTAAATTAAGGTTTTATATTAATCCTTAATGTCATCTATTAATTGTAGTATCCAGAGACCAGCTATATGAGTTTTTGATACTGTATTTTTCTATCCATCTAAAAAAATAAGTACTTATTATTTGAGGTGCAAAACATTCCAAAATCAGTAGTTTATCCTATTGTTGTCCTTCAAAGAATGCGCTACAATGTGGACACTGGTCTATACAATTATTAACGTTGGCTCTGTTTAGTAAAGAGAAAAGATTTTGCATTAGCGGTCCATCTAACTTTTGCTATTAAACATAAAGTATCCAATGATTTTGTTAAAAATACGTTAGTTAAGAGATCGCTAATGTTGATCAAAAATACATTTTTTCTTCTAGTTAATGATAAATTTTATACAAAAATTAAACTGTGATATACATTGGAATAATAACAAATTTTATGTGTGTCAGAAAATTGAATTAGCTTTCCAAGATGTGACATATTGATTTACTTTACATTATAACTTCATCGATTCCCAAGTTATATTTTCTGTCCCACTGTCAGTTTGTGCGCTGACAATTTCCTGCTTTCGTTTTTACGCAAATAAAAATTTCTTCGACCTTCCCCTTCAGAATGTATTGTTATAGGTTAAAATCACTTTATAGCAAACTTTCTATCACAGTTTATGGAACGAGAAATACAAAAATAACATTTCGGGAAAATTTGTTGACATAAAGAGAACCCTGTCCAACGTCACGGCAAAAATACGCCGCATACGAAATGCACCAATTTTGGTCGAGGTGCACAGAGGAAAATTGAGTCGACTACAATTACAACAATATGAATATTACAGTGTTAGTTAGTGCGCTTGTCTCCTAACCTGCTTATATTGACATTATTAGAATAAGCAAATAACCCTACACTTACGCCGATTCCAGACCTGTTTTTGAAAATTAAATGCAAACTCTGCAATAACCTTAAAGTGGCGGAAAAATGTCACACTAATTAACTTTGGTGACAATTGCTTACCATGTTTAATGTGGATTTAATATAAGTAAGGGTACAAATTCAAAGCTGGTCTTAGTCTTAGCGCGTTCCCTTTTCCTTAACAATGAGTGCGCGTTTTTAATCTACCGTTCTTGACTAGGTCAAGCAAGATGAAGCCAAATCCAGGACATCGTAAGTATTTGCAAGTGTTTCAGGTCGATTAATAAAAATGATGGCATGCAATAAATCTTAGGAATTAAGTAGGTTCCAATTTATCTGCGTGATATTATTTAAGTTATTCACTGTCAAATTTAATTTACGAATTGGTCGAAACGGGTTCGTTTTCCTTTGTTGTTTGGCTGTGGTCACTGGAGAGCTTGAAATTTCGGATACATTATTGTCTGACACTTTAATCAAAACCTTTAGTGCTACTATTCCTGTTTTCGGCACGCTTCGTCAAAAATTTTGGGAAATTAAAAAATTGGTGTCAGTTAACAAATAATACCATATTTCTAATAGAATGGCACCAAGTTCAGACCAGTATTCCCCATTTTGGTTGAATTATTGCGTCAAAAAGTACTAAAAACTCGTTGTGCGGTTTCGCCTGTAAATCACGCAATTTTAAGGATAGCGGCAAAATCTCTTCTGCATTATAAAGATAAATGAAATATCTTTGTAGGAAATTCAGGGTTTTTTATAATTCGTTGAAATAGACTATAAAAATTACTTTCCAATTTGCATAAAAATGGCATTATTTTCGAGGGAGAAAAAATGTTTTTTGGTTCATACTTGCAACTATTGGCGTTAAGATGCATAATATAACACGTTAACTTGGTTGTCGTTCTGTGTTCGGAAATTACTTGCGTTCCGTGAACTAAGATTTACTGTTCAGTTCTTAAGGCTAACGTGTTATAGTTTGCATCTTAACGCCAATAGTTGCAAGTATGAACCAAAAAACATTTTTTTCTCACTCGAATATAATGCCATTTTTATGCAAATTGGAAAGTATTTTTTGCAATCTATTTCAACGAATTATAAAAAACCCTGGATTTCCTACAAAGATACTTCCTTCATCTTTATAATGCAGAAGAGATTTTGCCGCTATCTTTAAAATTGCGTGATTTACAGGCGAAACCGCACAACAAGTTTTTAGTACTTTTTGACGCAATAATTCAACCAAAATGGGGAATACTGGTCTGAAATTAATGCCATTCTATTAGAAATAGTGTATTATTTGTTAACTGACACAAATTTTTTAATTTTCAAAAATTTTTGACGAAGCGTGCCGAAAACAGGAATAGTAGCACTTAAGTATTATTCGGACATCGGAAGGTTGCAAAGAAGAAGAGTCGAAACGACTTTCTGTCTGCCTTTGCCTTCTTTTCCGGTGCACTTGTTATTATCATTTGTCAGCTTTAAAATTGCATTTATATTGTCCTTGCATATTAGATGAATAATGTATGCCTGACAATACGCTTGAAGAACACCCTTGGCCAAACAATTGATTTTGAACCGTTGTTGCGGCTATGAAATCATGACCAATTTCCACCGGGGTCTAAAATTATTATAGAAATGCTCTAAGGGAATGGAAATGTAGATTCTTGGCAAAGAATGATATTACAAGGCAAACAATTCGAATCTATCTCACGTTTGAATTAGTTTGGATTTGAAATGCGACGAAATTTGTTTATTCTCTACTCGACGACGTTCTCTGGCATCAGATAGTAACTTGGTTCTGATGTTACTGAAGGAAAGTAATTGCTATTTGTTGTTGGAGACTTGAATAACAAAATCGCAATCCGAATGAACAGCAGAAAATGGCTAACTGTGTGTCTTTAAGGCTCGGTTTGAAGTTTGTCCTCTCCTTCAAATAGTGTGACCACCAGTACCAAATCCCGGAAAATGATATCGCTTGCATCTTCCTAAGAAAGACCCTTCTTGGAAATGTGATTCTCTACCGCTGCGATAAATTTCGTGTTAGAAATTGTGAGCCGTAGAGCGTACAAACGTTATCAACATTTTTGGAACTTTTTTTTGCATATTTCTCCTAAAATTGGGAGACCTGAAAGATACTGGTTACTGCAAAGGACTTCATTTAGGCTACATGATACTTGACCAAAACTGCAGATTTCTTTGAAATAGGTCACTTCAACATCAAGTCGAATTGGCAAATACCTGCTGGACTACATTATATTTTTTACTTGTGCGGACCTTACGTTTACAGTAATGTGCGCATTATAACAATGGAGATGTGGCTTTGAACTATTATTGCTGTAATTACTAAGATTGTGCAAATACTTGACTCATCACCAAATTGATAACTACTGTGTGTATTGTATTGTTTCATTTGATACCGTGATAGTGGAATTAACATGATGAGTTTGAAGCTGATATAGATTGAAATAATCATTGTGTATTATGTAAGCGGTTGCGTTTACAGCTTTGGACATGTCAAATCGAATTAAATAATACAACGGCAATTTTATATTACCTACTTAATTGATAGACTAAAAACTCAGTTTTCCATAAGACAGTACTACTAATATATGTATTTACAAACTTTAGAAAATTTACATGAACCATTAAAGTGTCATTCGCCTAAAAGATTCAAGGAGTAACATTTATTACTTGGTGATTTGCTTTAACGGTACGGGGTACCCGCAGAGCCAAGATCGTCACCGACAAAATGACAAATTTACTTATGTAGCCAACCATTACATTTCCAAACACAACTAAACACCGCAGGCAGTGCTTACAATTGTTAGAATTCCAATGTAGGCCGAGAAACGGAGTTGGTCACCCTTCTGAGTAACTGGGTTTGGGCTAGGGTCATCCAGCGGGAATTTGTGATGTAACCTGAATGCCAGCTTTTGCCAGTTGTCCCAGGTGTCCGGCAATCCAGACTGCATAATTCGAGAGGCAGTCTGGAATAACCAGACTCTGTTAATTGTGCAAATTTCAAAAAATGAAAAACTGTTTTTCAACTTATCGCGTAATAGTGGAAAGCATTTGGTATTCTCGTTTCCTGTTGCATTCGAAATAATTTCCTCAAAAATCATCAAATCATTATAAAACAATGGATTGTCCGTCATTTTTGCGCACTTATTCATCATATAATTTGTGTAGTCAATCTCTGTCAAACTATGTCCAACAATCTGAAAGCTGTTATTAAATAGCTCTAACATGTTCCTCAATTTGAAATCTTCAAAATAATCGGATTGCGGTGAATTATGTAACGTCTGTCGCCATAGAATTTTATATCCAGCTTCAATCAAACTTCTCAAGGATTCATATGGCTGCACCGGTTCCACCACAGTTAAGGTACTTACTATCCCATTTGAATAGAACTCACGAATAAAGTGACCAAATATCTGAACGATCAACAGAAACTTGAGGCTGTTCCAATATACCGGCGTGGAGTTTCCAATGAACCCTCCAAACAAATCCAACAACTTTGTTGCATCAAATTTTACGTTAAGCGACGTGCCATACTTTACAAAGAAGAAAATAAGAAACAGTATACCGATCACAAAAAGCCATATTTCAAGGGAGAGACTTTCAATCCAAACAATGATGTCAACTATTTTCCTCCCTTTTTTCTCCAACATATTCCGACAATACAGCAAAATCCCTTTCTTTTCCTTCAAGAAGTAAAAATTAGTGTACTGTAGATAGTAAATAGAAAGGGTCCAGTCTTTGAAATTAGTATAGGTCATATCAATTATAATATATTGTCCTCTGTAAAATACATACGTTTGGTCAAAACTGGTACGGTTGCTTATATCAAAGAGCTTAACGGAAATGTTATGAACTTTTGAAAACATATTTGCAAACATTAGTGCTCTACTGCACAATCTAAACTTGGTAGATTTGAATAAATTTCGGCTGCAGTAAAGCGCGTCAGTATGAAAGCCGTCATATTCGCCGTATGGCACCATAACTACAGTGTTAATCTCCCGTTGTTTGGCGTTTGAAAAATATTTCAGGTGAACCATAACTGGGTTTAGCAGCTGTTCCACAAAGTTGGTGTCAAACTCTCCTTTGGCCTCCCGAGGATTGCAGTATTGATTACAAACAACGGAGAACGTTGCGACTATGCCAGTTTGAAACAATTGAAGTTGGATGATTAACTTTAGCGCCGGTAGATTTGCAAAGGATTCTAAGATGGCCCTTTCGACGGGTGTTGAGTATCTTAACTTTGGTATCTGTCCAATCACAATATGCATGAATTGGGTCGTCGGTTGTAGCAAGTAATGGTTACAAGAGTATCTTACATCATCGTGCCTTATAATATCGTCTGTTAGGGGGTATAGAATCAGATGATATGGCTGCGTAAACCTGAACGGAAACTGTCGTGGGATCGACTTGTTGTAATTCTGATATACCATACATCGTACTTTATCGGAGTCAAAATGCATTTCACTCTGATCAAACGAATGTAGGGATATCTCGAAACGTTGAAAATTTTCTTTTAGTTTAGAAAGTAATGGTAGCAATGCTTCCTCGTATGAATGTCTTCCTTCGAGCAGGGCGCGGCCATGCACAAAGCACAAGTTCAGCACTACATTCGCAATTGCGGTGAACCAAGTACGCTCTAAGTATCCCATGACTAACCGTATCGTTAGTTTGATAAAGAATAGGTCGCCGTTTGATATTTATGAAGTATTGTTTGTACTTAATTGACTATGTTCCTATCGAAAATATTATAAGCGTGCTTTGGGGTAATTATACAAAGTAACAAGTTGAAAGTAAAAGTCAATTCTAATTTTGTAAATGACGTATTAGCAATAACTCAAAATGAGTTAACGTTAACGATTGGTCTTGTAATTGGATCAATTATAAATAATCTTTTTTACCAGATCTAGTTGACCAGAGAATAAACAAACAATATTCGAAAGAATAAAACTTGGTCAGTACGACGTTCGTGCACTCCCATTTGGGTTTTACAACTTTGTGAGAAAGTCTGGTAGAATGAAGCAGTTTTGTTTGATAAAATGTGAACATACGTATATGGGCCTTCAGTAGTATGTTCAGTTGGTGTCTTCGTGAACGAGCTCAATCAATAAGGAACATCCGGTTTGAAGGCAGGTATGAAGACTGAGACGCCTTGACAACTGGCCATACATCACTAATATTATTTTGGGTTTATATCTGTAGTGATGCACTGTGGTTTAAACGGGACATTTGCATGCTAGTAATGCTTCTACTAGTGTACATGTATTCTGAAATATATCGTTGATCGCATATCTCAACACAACTCCATAAAAATATTCAACTCAACTCTGCAAAGTTTTACAACGAAGTACTTCTTTCAACTACAGATATGGCAAAGGATACACGATACAAAATCCTATTTTTGGTTCGAAATGGATTGAATATCGACTGAAACCGGCGCCAGCAAGGCATGTGAGCTTACTATCGAGAGCCCGTATACACCTAATTCTGTAGGGTGTGAAAAAATTGATACCAGCTATTTTAATTGCATTTTTTAAATTTAGTTTGTCAGGCTCAGCTTCAACGGAAGTAATGTGGCTATTGATTAAGTGTTGGCATGCACTGGCATAGTATCGTATGAAGAAAGGGATGTAATAGCATTTTATGAAAAATTCCAGTCTTTACGTCTCTTTTATACAAAAATGTATTCATTTAATTCCAAACTAATTTCATTGAGGAAAACTATATTGGTTAAGCGGCATTTTATCAGGAGCTTTGTAAAACTACAAATGCGATGTGATTTTTGCACTTAGTATTATTTGTATCCATTTTCCGCGGTGGAAAGGCCAAACCTACGGGCTACGTAATCAATCTATCGAACAAGATTTAAACTTATGCCATCGATGAAAACCGATTCGGTCTATGAGTTCGGGTATCACTAACGTCCAGCAATGAAAAGTAACGGATGGAGTGGATGATTTATTTGCTGTAAAAAAATCACGAACACTGATTAACTGACGAGATTTAAAATCACTTTATACCGACTCAAGACAAAGAAAGGGTAAGGAGGAAAGGATGATATGCACTCCAATCGTTATTGTGGGCAAACGTAGTTAGGCTGCCTATAATATACATACCTCAGGTATCACTTCATCGAATGCCAAAATTCCCATTAAAATCCGTGACCGTAATTAGGCCTTAATACCGTAAAACCTTAAATGCAAGCATGTGATTTTAAACTCGGCTATGCAATTACGGTGTTACTAAATGCGCCCAGAGTGAATCAGTGTACATGCGTTAAGGGGGTCATATAATAAACACGTTAAGGCGGTCATATAATAAATACGTTAAAGGGGTCATAATAAATACGTTAAGAGGGTCATATAATAAATACGTTAAGGGGGTCATATAATAAAGTCGTTAAGGGGGTCATATAATAAATACGTTAAGGGGGTCATATAATAAAGTCGTTAAGGGGGTCATATAATAAAGTCGTTAAGGGGGTCATATAATAAAGTCGTTAAGGGGGTCATATAATAAATACGATAAGGGGGTCATATAATAAATACGTTAAGGGGGTCATATAATAAAGTCGTTAAGGGGGTCATATAATAAAGTCGTTAAGGGGGTCATATAATAAAGTCGTTAAGGGGGTCATATAATAAATACGTTAAGGGGGTCATATAATAAAGTCGTTAAGGGGGTCATATAATAAAGTCGTTAAGGGGGTCATATAATAGATACGTTAAGGGGGTCATATAATAAAGTCGTTAAGGGGGTCATATAATAAAGTCGTTAAGCGGGTCATATAATAAATACGTTAAGGGGGTCATATAATAAAGTCGTTAAGGGGGTCATATAATAAAGTCGTTAAGGGGGTCATATAATAAAGTCGTTAAGGGGGTCATATAATAAATACGTTAAGGGGGTCATATAATAAAGTCGTTAAGGGGGTCATATAATAAAGTCGTTAAGGGGGTCATATAATAGATACGTTAAGGGGGTCATATAATAAAGTCGTTAAGGGGGTCATATAATAAATACGTTAAGGGGGTCATATAATAAAGTCGTTAAGGGGGTCATATAATAAAGTCGTTAAGGGGGTCATATAATAAATACGTTAAGGGGGTCATATAATAAAGTCGTTAAGGGGGTCATATAATAAAGTCGTTAAGGGGGTCATATAATAAAGTCGTTAAGGGGGTCATATAATAGATACGTTAAGGGGGTCATATAATAAAGTCGTTAAGGGGGTCATATAATAAAGTCGTTAAGGGGGTCATATAATAAATACGTTAAGGGGGTCATATAATAAAGTCGTTAAGGGGGTCATATAATAAAGTCGTTAAGGGGGTCATATAATAAATACGATAAGGGGGTCATATAATAAATACGATAAGGGGGTCATATAATAAAGTCGTTAAGGGGGTCATATAATAAAGTCGTTAAGCGGGTCATATAATAAATACGTTAAGGGGGTCATATAATAAATACGTTAAGGGGGTCATATAATAAAGTCGTTAAGGGGGTCATATAATAAAGTCGTTAAGGGGGTCATATAATAAAGTCGTTAAGGGGGTCATATAATAGATACGTTAAGGGGGTCATATAATAAAGTCGTTAAGGGGGTCATATAATAAATACGTTAAGGGGGTCATATAATAAAGTCGTTAAGGGGGTCATATAATAAAGTCGTTAAGCGGGTCATATAATAAATACGTTAAGGGGGTCATATAATAAAGTCGCTAAGGGGGTCATATAATAAAGTCGTTAAGGGGGTCATATAATAAATACGATAAGGGGGTCATATAATAAATACGATAAGGGGGTCATATAATAAAGTCGTTAAGGGGGTCATATAATAAAGTCGTTAAGCGGGTCATATAATAAATACGTTAAGGGGGTCATATAATAAATACGTTAAGGGGGTCATATAATAAAGTCGTTAAGGGGGTCATATAATAAAGTCGTTAAGGGGGTCATATAATAAAGTCGTTAAGGGGGTCATATAATAGATACGTTAAGGGGGTCATATAATAAAGTCGTTAAGGGGGTCATATAATAAATACGTTAAGGGGGTCATATAATAAAGTCGTTAAGGGGGTCATATAATAAAGTCGTTAAGGGGGTCATATAATAAAGTCGTTAAGCGGGTCATATAATAAATACGTTAAGGGGGTCATATAATAAAGTCGTTAAGGGGGTCATATAATAAAGTCGTTAAGGGGGTCATATAATAGATACGTTAAGGGGGTCATATAATAAAGTCGTTAAGGGGGTCATATAATAAAGTCGTTAAGGGGGTCATATAATAAATACGTTAAGGGGGTCATATAATAAAGTCGTTAAGGGGGTCATATAATAAAGTCGTTAAGGGGGTCATATAATAAAGTCGTTAAGGGGGTCATATAATAAATACGATAAGGGGGTCATATAATAAATACGTTAAGGGGGTCATATAATAAAGTCGTTAAGGGGGTCATATAATAAAGTCGTTAAGGGGGTCATATAATAAAGTCGTTAAGGGGGTCATATAATAAATACGTTAAGGGGGTCATATAATAAAGTCGTTAAGGGGGTCATATAATAAAGTCGTTAAGGGGGTCATATAATAGATACGTTAAGGGGGTCATATAATAAAGTCGTTAAGGGGGTCATATAATAAAGTCGTTAAGCGGGTCATATAATAAATACGTTAAGGGGGTCATATAATAAAGTCGTTAAGGGGGTCATATAATAAAGTCGTTAAGGGGGTCATATAATAAAGTCGTTAAGGGGGTCATATAATAAATACGTTAAGGGGGTCATATAATAAAGTCGTTAAGGGGGTCATATAATAAAGTCGTTAAGGGGGTCATATAATAGATACGTTAAGGGGGTCATATAATAAAGTCGTTAAGGGGGTCATATAATAAATACGTTAAGGGGGTCATATAATAAAGTCGTTAAGGGGGTCATATAATAAAGTCGTTAAGGGGGTCATATAATAAATACGTTAAGGGGGTCATATAATAAAGTCGTTAAGGGGGTCATATAATAAAGTCGTTAAGCGGGTCATATAATAAATACGTTAAGGGGGTCATATAATAAAGTCGTTAAGGGGGTCATATAATAAAGTCGTTAAGCGGGTCATATAATAAATACGTTAAGGGGGTCATATAATAAAGTCGTTAAGGGGGTCATATAATAAAGTCGTTAAGGGGGTCATATAATAAATACGTTAAGGGGGTCATATAATAAAGTCGTTAAGGGGGTCATATAATAAAGTCGTTAAGGGGGTCATATAATAAATACGATAAGGGGGTCATATAATAAATACGATAAGGGGGTCATATAATAAAGTCGTTAAGGGGGTCATATAATAAAGTCGTTAAGCGGGTCATATAATAAATACGTTAAGGGGGTCATATAATAAATACGTTAAGGGGGTCATATAATAAAGTCGTTAAGGGGGTCATATAATAAATACGATAAGGGGGTCATATAATAAATACGTTAAGGGGGTCATATAATAAAGTCGTTAAGGGGGTCATATAATAAAGTCGTTAAGGGGGTCATATAATAAAGTCGTTAAGGGGGTCATATAATAAAGTCGTTAAGGGGGTCATATAATAAATACGTTAAGGGGGTCATATAATAAATACGATAAGGGGGTCATATAATAAAGTCGTTAAGGGGGTCATATAATAAAGTCGTTAAGCGGGTCATATAATAAATACGTTAAGGGGGTCATATAATAAATACGTTAAGGGGGTCATATAATAAAGTCGTTAAGGGGGTCATATAATAAAATCGTTAAGGGGGTCATATAATAAAGTCGTTAAGGGGGTCATATAATAGATACGTTAAGGGGGTCATATAATAAAGTCGTTAAGGGGGTCATATAATAAATACGTTAAGGGGGTCATATAATAAAGTCGTTAAGGGGGTCATATAATAAAGTCGTTAAGCGGGTCATATAATAAATACGTTAAGGGGGTCATATAATAAAGTCGTTAAGGGGGTCATATAATAAAGTCGTTAAGGGGGTCATATAATAGATACGTTAAGGGGGTCATATAATAAAGTCGTTAAGGGGGTCATATAATAAAGTCGTTAAGGGGGTCATATAATAAATACGTTAAGGGGGTCATATAATAAAGTCGTTAAGGGGGTCATATAATAAAGTCGTTAAGGGGGTCATATAATAAATACGATAAGGGGGTCATATAATAAATACGATAAGGGGGTCATATAATAAAGTCGTTAAGGGGGTCATATAATAAAGTCGTTAAGCGGGTCATATAATAAATACGTTAAGGGGGTCATATAATAAATACGTTAAGGGGGTCATATAATAAAGTCGTTAAGGGGGTCATATAATAAAGTCGTTAAGGGGGTCATATAATAAAGTCGTTAAGGGGGTCATATAATAGATACGTTAAGGGGGTCATATAATAAAGTCGTTAAGGGGGTCATATAATAAATACGTTAAGGGGGTCATATAATAAAGTCGTTAAGGGGGTCATATAATAAAGTCGTTAAGCGGGTCATATAATAAATACGTTAAGGGGGTCATATAATAAAGTCGCTAAGGGGGTCATATAATAAAGTCGTTAAGCGGGTCATATAATAAATACGTTAAGGGGGTCATATAATAAAGTCGTTAAGGGGGTCATATAATAAAGTCGTTAAGGGGGTCATATAATAAAGTCGTTAAGGGGGTCATATAATAAATACGTTAAGGGGGTCATATAATAAAGTCGTTAAGGGGGTCATATAATAAAGTCGTTAAGGGGGTCATATAATAGATACGTTAAGGGGGTCATATAATAAAGTCGTTAAGGGGGTCATATAATAAAGTCGTTAAGCGGGTCATATAATAAATACGTTAAGGGGGTCATATAATAAAGTCGTTAAGGGGGTCATATAATAAAGTCGTTAAGGGGGTCATATAATAAAGTCGTTAAGGGGGTCATATAATAAATACGTTAAGGGGGTCATATAATAAAGTCGTTAAGGGGGTCATATAATAAAGTCGTTAAGGGGGTCATATAATAGATACGTTAAGGGGGTCATATAATAAAGTCGTTAAGGGGGTCATATAATAAATACGTTAAGGGGGTCATATAATAAAGTCGTTAAGGGGGTCATATAATAAAGTCGTTAAGGGGGTCATATAATAAATACGTTAAGGGGGTCATATAATAAAGTCGTTAAGGGGGTCATATAATAAAGTCGTTAAGCGGGTCATATAATAAATACGTTAAGGGGGTCATATAATAAAGTCGTTAAGGGGGTCATATAATAAAGTCGTTAAGGGGGTCATATAATAGATACGTTAAGGGGGTCATATAATAAAGTCGTTAAGGGGGTCATATAATAAAGTCGTTAAGGGGGTCATATAATAAATACGTTAAGGGGGTCATATAATAAAGTCGTTAAGGGGGTCATATAATAAAGTCGTTAAGGGGGTCATATAATAAATACGATAAGGGGGTCATATAATAAATACGATAAGGGGGTCATATAATAAAGTCGTTAAGGGGGTCATATAATAAAGTCGTTAAGCGGGTCATATAATAAATACGTTAAGGGGGTCATATAATAAATACGTTAAGGGGGTCATATAATAAAGTCGTTAAGGGGGTCATATAATAAAGTCGTTAAGGGGGTCATATAATAAAGTCGTTAAGGGGGTCATATAATAGATACGTTAAGGGGGTCATATAATAAAGTCGTTAAGGGGGTCATATAATAAATACGTTAAGGGGGTCATATAATAAAGTCGTTAAGGGGGTCATATAATAAAGTCGTTAAGCGGGTCATATAATAAATACGTTAAGGGGGTCATATAATAAAGTCGCTAAGGGGGTCATATAATAAAGTCGTTAAGGGGGTCATATAATAAATACGATAAGGGGGTCATATAATAAATACGATAAGGGGGTCATATAATAAAGTCGTTAAGGGGGTCATATAATAAAGTCGTTAAGCGGGTCATATAATAAATACGTTAAGGGGGTCATATAATAAATACGTTAAGGGGGTCATATAATAAAGTCGTTAAGGGGGTCATATAATAAAGTCGTTAAGGGGGTCATATAATAAAGTCGTTAAGGGGGTCATATAATAAAGTCGTTAAGGGGGTCATATAATAGATACGTTAAGGGGGTCATATAATAAAGTCGTTAAGGGGGTCATATAATAAATACGTTAAGGGGGTCATATAATAAAGTCGTTAAGGGGGTCATATAATAAAGTCGTTAAGCGGGTCATATAATAAATACGTTAAGGGGGTCATATAATAAAGTCGTTAAGGGGGTCATATAATAAAGTCGTTAAGGGGGTCATATAATAAATACGTTAAGGGGGTCATATAATAAAGTCGTTAAGGGGGTCATATAATAAAGTCGTTAAGGGGGTCATATAATAAATACGTTAAGGGGGTCATATAATAAAGTCGTTAAGGGGGTCATATAATAAAGTCGTTAAGGGGGTCATATAATAAATACGATAAGGGGGTCATATAATAAATACGATAAGGGGGTCATATAATAAAGTCGTTAAGGGGGTCATATAATAAAGTCGTTAAGCGGGTCATATAATAAATACGTTAAGGGGGTCATATAATAAATACGTTAAGGGGGTCATATAATAAAGTCGTTAAGGGGGTCATATAATAAAGTCGTTAAGGGGGTCATATAATAAAGTCGTTAAGGGGGTCATATAATAAATACGTTAAGGGGGTCATATAATAAAGTCGTTAAGGGGGTCATATAATAAAGTCGTTAAGGGGGTCATATAATAAAGTCGTTAAGGGGGTCATATAATAAAGTCGTTAAGGGGGTCATATAATAAAGTCGTTAAGGGGGTCATATGAAAAAGTCGTTAAGGGGGTCATATAATAAATACGTTAAGGGGGTCATATAATAAAGTCGTTAAGCGGGTCATATAATAAATACGTTAAGGAGGTCATATAGTAAATACGTTAAGGGGGTCATAATAAATACTTTAAGGGGGTCATAATAAATACTTTAAGGGGGTCATATAATAAATACGTTAAGGTGGTCATATATCACTTATATATCCACTGTTTCCGAAAACCGCACGTACTTTAACATGGCATCTGGCGGAGACTCTTCGCACTACATGAACGACACACTTAAAATACGAAGTAGGTAAATAAGCACCCAGTAGGTGTCGAAGCTTTTTTCGACCTTTAGCGTCACCCGTATATGAATCACTACCAGGGTGCACGTTGGTGCCCGTCAGAGGGTTGCAAAGTTTATTTTTAATGCCCGATACCCGAAGGCCCGCCCGAAGCTCTGTTCAGAAAGGCTCGCTCGAGTGCCCGCCCGAAGCTCATTTCGGTCAAAGCCCGCCCGAAGCCCGATCGGGCTTTTCATCGGGTACCCGATGAGCCCGAAATTGAGCCCGATCCATTATAAAATTTTAGTTTTTACCACTATCGTTGTTTTGTAGAGCATAAAATGAGCTGTATTTTGTACGAAATGAATTTATTTGCCGTTCTTTATCGAAATTATCAATTTTGTACTAAAAAAGAGAATCAACATGAAAGATGTAAGCAATGTGAATGCATATTATAGAACAACAAGTACATTTGATACTCGTTAAAATGCATTCTTGTCATGAATAATAGACAGAGAGCATGGATAATGCTTCATATGATTACTGTTTTGCTATTTTATAAAGACTTCGGGTATATCTTCGAGCTTGCTATATGCCCGATACCCGAAGCCCGGCCCGAAGCTGACCCAATCAAAGCCCGCCCGATGGCCCGCTCGACCCTCAGGCCAGTCAAAGCCCGCCCGAAGCCCGATCGGGCTTCGGGTCGGGCTCGGGTCTCGGGCGGGCATCGGGCTCAATGCAACCCTCTGGTGCCCGTTATAAATGAAGGTGCACGTTTTAAATGCAGGTGCCCGTTTTAAATGCAGGTGCACGTTTTAAATGCAGGTGCCCGTTTTAAATGCAGCTGCACGTTTTAAATGCAGGTGCCCGTTTTAAATGCAGGTGCCCGTTTTAAATGCAGGTGCCCGTTTTAAATGCAGGTGCCCGTTTTAAATGCAGGTGCCCGTTATAAATGAAGGTGCACGTTTTAAATGCAGGTGCCCGTTTTAAATGCAGGTGCACGTTTTAAATGCAGGTGCCCGTTTTAAATGCAGCTGCACGTTTTAAATGCAGGTGCCCGTTTTAAATGCAGGTGCCCGTTTTAAATGCAGGTGCCCGTTTTAAATGCAGGTGCCCGTTTTAAATGCAGGTGCCCGTTTAAATGCAGGTGCCCGTTTTAAATGCAGGTGCCCGTTTTAAATGCAGGTGCCCGTTTTAAATGCAGGTGCCCGTTTTAAATGCAGGTGCCCGTTTTAAATGCAGGTGCCCGTTTTAAATGCAGGTGCCCGTTTTAAATGCAGGTGCCCGTTTTAAATGCAGGTGCACGTTTTAAATGCAGGTGCCCGTTTTAAATGCAGGTGCCCGTTTTAAATGCAGGTGCCCGTTTTAAATGCAGGTGCCCGTTTTAAATGCAGGTGCCCGTTTTAAATGCAGGTGCCGTTTTAAATGCAGGTGCCCGTTTTAAATGCAGGTGCCCGTTTTAAATGCAGGTGCCCGTTTTAAATTATGGAAAGTTGATATGCTGGAAAGGGTTGATATGCTGGAAAGGGTTTATAGTCTGGGAAAGGTTGATTTGCTGGGAAGGGTTGATATGTTGGATTGGGTTTAATATGCTGGGAAGGGTTGATATGCTTTGAAGGGCTGATATGCTGGAAAAGGTTAATAGACTGGGAAGGGTTGATATGCTGGAAAGGGTTGATATGCTGGAAAGGGTTGATATGCTGGAAAGGGTTGGGTTGAGAACAGGTCATATTTTGACATGGCGTGAAATGCATGAATCTGGATGCATCTGGGATAAGCAGCGGCGGAAACAATTGTCGAGATCGAGGGCACGCTGAGACATGTGCAAATTTAAGTTTTTCAAATTTTTGATTTTTACGTTCTGCGAAGAATAACTCATTTTGCTCAGCGTAGCTAGCTGGCATTCCTAGTATACATCTAAAAATATGAAAACATCCATCCGAGCTTTGTCACTGAAATGTTGCCCAATGTCTCAGCTTTCGAGTGATATATTAATTATCGTATATGTCCTTTAGCAAATTCATGGAATAGGGCTCTAAAGATGACCTTACCATAATACTTCGTAATACTTCAGAGTGGTGCGACTGTATTTGCATCCTAAAGAGCACCTCTCAAACTCTAAAGCAATACCCAAACTAGCTTTACCCACAGTAACCAATGGCATGCATACCATCCTTTCTGTATGCTTCCTCCCACAGAACCCCCTTCATCATCATCATCACATGGAAATCAGGCTGTGGTCTCTTAATGGAAAAAATCGACGCAAACACTGAACGACAGTTATGCCGTAAATGTGACCTAACTGCTCCAATTGATTTAAAACATTAGTTAATGAGAGTATTCGGATCTTGCATGAGTCAAATCATAAGCAAACAAGTTATGAGCAGATGATGCGGACAACCTGTAAAAGTTTAAAAGAATGATATAGGAGTAAATAAAATTTTCGACGTTAATACATGCTGGAAACCGAAATGAGAACCATGAATTTTCACAATTTTCTGTCACGTCCACTCCAGATATATGATCTAGATGCGCACTATGCTTTCCCTTGTTCGTTCCTGCCTGAATGTATTGGTAACAACAATTAATTATCATACCAGATGAATAAACTGTGGGAAATTCAGGGATCCAGCAACATTTTTATTTACTGCACTGGTAATCATCATTAGATGACATTACGTATATTGAGTAGTAAACAATGTATCGTAGTGAAGTCAAAGCAGAATGGAGGATGTACACCATAGTTATAACCACAAACAGAAAACGAATAAAAGTTTAACATCGTTTTACCTAGAAAACAAAAGATTTATCAAAATTATCAATATTTGATAAACCGTGGCATATTCATCTATGCCTTTTGTGTTGTTGGATTTTATTCTGATCCACGTGATATCAAGCAAGTCGAAGCCGTCAGAGGTTAACACAAAAAAATATTCCATAATTCAGGATGACATCAATCAATTCACTTTCTGATGAGGTGATAACGATTTTGTTTGTTTATCTCCATACAGATTTACAGAGCGGTTCAGTTATGCCATCCGAAAAGTGTTCCCATTATCATGATCTAATAATCAATAAGTTAAACCGGAAAATAGAAATTGCAATGTCTTTCTACGGAGGTGAAAATGTGAAAAAAATCTCGCTCTTTGGAATACTATTTTTTCCTATTACGTTGCTTTCCAGGTGGGAAATCTAAGCTGGTGCTTTCATCGTGTCACTCACCACATTAGTTACATGCTATATGAATAGCAAGTAAGCAATACTCATATTTAGTTTGATTGCATCTTATATAATTTTTTAAATGCAAATAAGGTAAATGTTAATTAAGAATGTCTACGAACTTAAACAGTACCGACAGAACCGACAAGAAGTCCCTTTAACCTGAACCATTTTTGATAATTTATTCAGTCCAGGTTATCATAATCGACGTCACGGTTTATTTACTAAGTCTACGGGTATAAAACTAACACATCACTCACCATCCGCATTCTACAAGATGTCATAAATGTTACGCAGGAATGATAATAATGAGCGTACGGGGACACAGTAGTAGGAGAAAAATACTTGTGTGTATTTAAGTAGGCAAATAAG
>RBVU03000112.1:0-21366 GCA_004115045.4 Sinella curviseta
ATGAACTTCCAGTAAATAAAATAAACTTCCAGTGAATAAAATGAACTTCCAGTTCATAGAATAAACTTCCAGTTAACAAAATGAACTTCCAGTTCATAAAATTATCTTCCAGTTTATAAAATGGATCTCCAGTTATCAAAATGAATTTCCAGTTAACAAAATGAACTTCCAGTTAATAAAATGAACTTCCAGTTAACAAAATGAACTTCCAGTTATAAAATGAACTTCCAGTTAATAAAATGAACTTCCAGTTATAAAATGAACTTCCAGTTAATAAAATGAACTTCCAGCTAGTAAAATGAACTTCCAGTTAACAAAATGAACTTCCAGTTAATAAAATGAACTTCCAGTTAACAAAATGAACTTCCAGTAATAAAATGAACTTCCAGATAATAAAATGAACTTCCAGTTAATAAAATGAACTTCCAGTTAACAAAATGAACTTCCAGCTAATAAAATGAACTTCCAGTTAACAAAATGAACTTCCAGCTAATAAAATGAACTTCCAGTTCATAAAATGAACTTCCAGTTAATAAAATGAACTTCCAGTTAATAAAATGAACTTCCAGTTAATAAAATGAACTTCCAGTTAATAAAATGAACTTCCAGTTAATAAAATGAACTTCCAGTTAATAAAATGAACTTCCAGTTAACAAAATGAACTTCCAGTTAATAAAATGAACTTCCAGTTAATAAAATGAACTTCCAGTTAATAAAATGAACTTCCAGTTAACAAAATGAACTTCCAGTTAATAAAATGAACTTCCAGTTAACAAAATGAACTTCCAGCTAATAAAATGAACTTCCAGCTAATAAAATGAACTTCCAGTTAATAAAATGAACTTCCAGTTAACAAAATGAACTTCCAGTTAATAAAATGAACTTCCAGTTAATAAAATGAACTTCCAGTTAATAAAATGAACTTCCAGTTAATAAAATGAACTTCCAGTTAATAAAATGAACTTCCAGTTAATAAAATGAACTTCCAGTTAATAAAATGAACTTCCAGTTAATAAAATGAACTTCCAGTTAACAAAATGAACTTCCAGTTAATAAAATGAACTTCCAGTTAATAAAATGAACTTCCAGTTAATAAAATGAACTTCCAGTTAACAAAATGAACTTCCAGTTAATAAAATGAACTTCCAGTTAACAAAATGAACTTCCAGTTAATAAAATGAACTTCCAGTTAACAAAATGAACTTCCAGTTAATAAAATGAACTTCCAGTTAATAAAATGAACTTCCAGCTAATAAAATGAACTTCCAGCTAATAAAATGAACTTCCAGTTAATAAAATGAACTTCCAGTTAACAAAATGAACTTCCAGCTAATAAAATGAACTTCCAGTTAACAAAATGAACTTCCAGTTAATAAAATGAACTTCCAGTTAACAAAATGAACTTCCAGTTAATAAAATGAACTTCCAGTTAATAAAATGAACTTCCAGTTAATAAAATGAACTTCCAGTTAATAAAATGAACTTCCAGTTAATAAAATGAACTTCCAGTTAACAAAATGAACTTCCAGTTAATAAAATGAACTTCCAGTTAACAAAATGAACTTCCAGTTAATAAAATGAACTTCCAGTTAACAAAATGAACTTCCAGTTAATAAAATGAACTTCCAGTTAACAAAATGAACTTCCAGTTCATAAAATGAACTTCCAGTTAATAAAATGAACTTCCAGTTAATAAAATGAACTTCCAGTTAACAAAATGAACTTCCAGCTAATAAAATGAACTTCCAGCTAATAAAATGAACTTCCAGTTAATAAAATGAACTTCCAGTTAATAAAATGAACTTCCAGTTAACAAAATGAACTTCCAGTTAATAAAATGAACTTCCAGTTAATAAAATGAACTTCCAGTTCATAAAATGAACTTCCAGTTAATAAAATGAACTTCCAGTTAATAAAATGAACTTCCAGTTAATAAAATGAACTTCCAGTTAATAAAATGAACTTCCAGCTAATAAAATGAACTTCCAGTTAATAAAATGAACTTCCAGTTAACAAAATGAACTTCCAGTTAACAAAATGAACTTCCAGTTAACAAAATGAACTTCCAGTTCATAAAATGAACTTCCAGTTAATAAAATGAACTTCCAGTTAACAAAATGAACTTCCAGTTAATAAAATGAACTTCCAGTTAATAAAATGAACTTCCAGTTCATAAAATGAACTTCCAGTTCATAAAATGAACTTCCAGTTAATAAAATGAACTTCCAGTTAATAAAATGAACTTCCAGTAAATAAAATGAACTTCCAGTAAATAAAATAAACTTCCAGTGAATAAAATGAACTTCCAGTTCATAGAATAAACTTCCAGTTAACAAAATGAACTTCCAGTTCATAAAATGAACTTCCAGTTTATAAAATGAACTTCCAGTTAATAAAATGAACTTCCAGTTAACAAAATGAACTTCCAGTTAATAAAATGAACTTCCAGTTAATAAAATGAACTTCCAGTTAATAAAATGAACTTCCAGTTAACAAAATGAACTTCCAGTTAATAAAATGAACTTCCAGCTAATAAAATGAACTTCCAGTTAACAAAATGAACTTCCAGTTCATAAAATGAACTTCCAGTTAATAAAATGAACTTCCAGTTAATAAAATGAACTTCCAGTTAATAAAATGAACTTCCAGTTAATAAAATGAACTTCCAGTTAACAAAATGAACTTCCAGTTAATAAAATGAACTTCCAGTTAATAAAATGAACTTCCAGCTAATAAAATGAACTTCCAGTTAATAAAATGAACTTCCAGTTAATAAAATGAACTTCCAGTTAACAAAATGAACTTCCAGTTAATAAAATGAACTTCCAGTTAATAAAATGAACTTCCAGTTAACAAAATGAACTTCCAGCTAATAAAATGAACTTCCAGCTAATAAAATGAACTTCCAGTTAATAAAATGAACTTCCAGTTAACAAAATGAACTTCCAGTTAATAAAATGAACTTCCAGTTAACAAAATGAACTTCCAGCTAATAAAATGAACTTCCAGCTAATAAAATGAACTTCCAGTTAATAAAATGAACTTCCAGTTAACAAAATGAACTTCCAGCTAATAAAATGAACTTCCAGTTAATAAAATGAACTTCCAGCTAATAAAATGAACTTCCAGCTAATAAAATGAACTTCCAGTTAATAAAATGAACTTCCAGTTAATAAAATGAACTTCCAGCTAATAAAATGAACTTCCAGTTCATAAAATGAACTTCCAGTTCATAAAATGAACTTCCAGTTAATAAAATGAACTTCCAGTTAATAAAATGAACTTCCAGTTAACAAAATGAACTTCCAGTTAATAAAATGAACTTCCAGTTAATAAAATGAACTTCCAGCTAATAAAATGAACTTCCAGTTAATAAAATGAACTTCCAGTTAATAAAATGAACTTCCAGTTAATAAAATGAACTTCCAGTTAATAAAATGAACTTCCAGTTAAAAAATGAACTTCCAGTTAACAAAATGAACTTCCAGTTAATAAAATGAACTTCCAGTTAACAAAATGAACTTCCAGTTAATAAAATGAACTTCCAGTTAATAAAATGAACTTCCAGTAAATAAAATGAACTTCCAGTTAATAAAATGAACTTCCAGTTAACAAAATGAACTTCCAGTTAATAAAATGAACTTCCAGTTAATAAAATGAACTTCCAGTTAATAAAATGAACTTCCAGTTAACAAAATGAACTTCCAGTTAATAAAATGAACTTCCAGTTAACAAAATGAACTTCCAGCTAATAAAATGAACTTCCAGCTAATAAAATGAACTTCCAGTTAATAAAATGAACTTCCAGTTAACAAAATGAACTTCCAGTTAATAAAATGAACTTCCAGTTAATAAAATGAACTTCCAGTTAATAAAATGAACTTCCAGTTAACAAAATGAACTTCCAGTTAATAAAATGAACTTCCAGTTAACAAAATGAACTTCCAGTTAATAAAATGAACTTCCAGTTAATAAAATGAACTTCCAGTTAATAAAATGAACTTCCAGTTAATAAAATGAACTTCCAGTTAACAAAATGAACTTCCAGTTAACAAAATGAACTTCCAGTTAATAAAATGAACTTCCAGTTAACAAAATGAACTTCCAGTTAATAAAATGAACTTCCAGTTAATAAAATGAACTTCCAGTTAATAAAATGAACTTCCAGTTCATAAAATGAACTTCCAGTTAACAAAATGAACTTCCAGTTAATAAAATGAACTTCCAGTTAACAAAATGAACTTCCAGTTAATAAAATGAACTTCCAGTTAATAAAATGAACTTCCAGTTAATAAAATGAACTTCCAGTTAACAAAATGAACTTCCAGTTAATAAAATGAACTTCCAGTTAATAAAATGAACTTCCAGTTAACAAAATGAACTTCCAGTTAATAAAATGAACTTCCAGTTAACAAAATGAACTTCCAGTTAATAAAATGAACTTCCAGTTAACAAAATGAACTTCCAGTTAATAAAATGAACTTCCAGCTAATAAAATGAACTTCCAGTTAACAAAATGAACTTCCAGTTAACAAAATGAACTTCCAGTTAATAAAATGAACTTCCAGCTAATAAAATGAACTTCCAGTTCATAAAATGAACTTCCAGTTAATAAAATGAACTTCCAGTTAATAAAATGAACTTCCAGTTAATAAAATGAACTTCCAGTTAATAAAATGAACTTCCAGTTAATAAAATGAACTTCCAGTTAATAAAATGAACTTCCAGCTAATAAAATGAACTTCCAGTTAACAAAATGAACTTCCAGTTAATAAAATGAACTTCCAGTTAATAAAATGAACTTCCAGTTAATAAAATGAACTTCCAGTTAACAAAATGAACTTCCAGTTAACAAAATGAACTTCCAGTTAATAAAATGAACTTCCAGTTAATAAAATGAACTTCCAGTTCATAAAATGAACTTCCAGTTAATAAAATGAACTTCCAGTTAATAAAATGAACTTCCAGTTAATAAAATGAACTTCCAGTTAATAAAATGAACTTCCAGTTAACAAAATGAACTTCCAGTTCATAAAATGAACTTCCAGTTAATAAAATGAACTTCCAGTTAATAAAATGAACTTCCAGTTAATAAAATGAACTTCCAGTTAATAAAATGAACTTCCAGTTAACAAAATGAACTTCCAGTTAATAAAATGAACTTCCAGTTAACAAAATGAACTTCCAGTTAAAAAAATGAACTTCCAGTTAACAAAATGAACTTCCAGTTAATAAAATGAACTTCCAGTTAACAAAATGAACTTCCAGTTAATAAAATGAACTTCCAGTTAATAAAATGAACTTCCAGTTAACAAAATGAACTTCCAGCTAATAAAATGAACTTCCAGCTAATAAAATGAACTTCCAGTTAATAAAATGAACTTCCAGTTAATAAAATGAACTTCCAGTTAATAAAATGAACTTCCAGTTAACAAAATGAACTTCCAGTTAATAAAATGAACTTCCAGTTCATAAAATGAACTTCCAGTTAATAAAATGAACTTCCAGTTAACAAAATGAACTTCCAGCTAATAAAATGAACTTCCAGTTCATAAAATGAACTTCCAGTTAACAAAATGAACTTCCAGCTAATAAAATGAACTTCCAGTTAATAAAATGAACTTCCAGTTCATAAAATGAACTTCCAGCTAATAAAATGAACTTCCAGCTAATAAAATGAACTTCCAGTTCATAAAATGAACTTCCAGTTAATAAAATGAACTTCCAGTTCATAAATGAACTTCCAGTTAACAAAATGAACTTCCAGTTAATAAAATGAACTTCCAGTTAACAAAATGAACTTCCAGCTAATAAAATGAACTTCCAGTTAACAAAATGAACTTCCAGTTCATAAAATGAACTTCCAGCTAATAAAATGAACTTCCAGTTCATAAAATGAACTTCCAGTTAATAAAATGAACTTCCAGTTAATAAAATGAACTTCCAGCTAATAAAATGAACTTCCAGCTAATAAAATGAACTTCCAGTTAATAAAATGAACTTCCAGTTAATAAAATGAACTTCCAGTTACATAAATGAACTTCCAGTTAACAAAATGAACTTCCAGCTAATAAAATGAACTTCCAGTTAACAAAATGAACTTCCAGTTCATAAAATGAACTTCCAGCTAATAAAATGAACTTCCAGTTCATAAAATGAACTTCCAGTTCATAAAATGAACTTCCAGTTAACAAAATGAACTTCCAGCTAATAAAATGAACTTCCAGTTCATAAAATGAACTTCCAGTTAACAAAATGAACTTCCAGTTAATAAAATGAACTTCCAGTTAACAAAATGAACTTCCAGTTAACAAAATGAACTTCCAGTTAATAAAATGAACTTCCAGTTAATAAAATGAACTTCCAGTTAACAAAATGAACTTCCAGTTCATAAAATAAACTTCCAGTTAACAAAATGAACTTCCAGTTCATAAAATGAACTTCCAGTTAATAAAATGAACTTCCAGTTAATAAAATGAACTTCCAGTTAACAAAATGAACTTCCAGCTAATAAAATGAACTTCCAGTTAACAAAATGAACTTCCAGTTATAAAATGAACTTCCAGTTAACAAAATGAACTTCCAGCTAATAAAATGAACTTCCAGTTAACAAAATGAACTTCCAGTTAACAAAATGAACTTCCAGCTAATAAAATGAACTTCCAGTTAACAAAATGAACTTCCAGTTCACAAAATGAACTTCCAGTTCATAAAATGAACTTCCAGTTCATAAAATGAACTTCCAGTTAACAAAATGAACTTCCAGTTAATAAAATGAACTTCCAGTTAATAAAATGAACTTCCAGTTAACAAAATGAACTTCCAGCTAATAAAATGAACTTCCAGCTAATAAAATGAACTTCCAGTTAACAAAATGAACTTCCAGTTCATAAAATGAACTTCCAGCTAATAAAATGAACTTCCAGTTAACAAAATGAACTTCCAGTTATCAAAATGAACTTCCAGTTAACAAAATGAACTTCCAGTTCACAAAATGAACTTCCAGCTAATAAAATGAACTTCCAGCTAATAAAATGAACTTCCACTTCATAAAATGAACTTCCAGTTAATAAAATGTACTTCCAGTTCATAAATTGAACTTCCAGTTAACAAAATGAACTTCCAGTTAACAAAATGAACTTCCAGTTAACAAAATGAACTTCCAGCTAATAAAATGAACTTCCAGTTAACAAAATGAACTTCCAGTTAATAAAATGAACTTCCAGTTCATAAAATGAACTTCCAGTTCATAAAATGAACTTCCAGCTAATAAAATGAACTTCCAGTTCATAAAATGAACTTCCAGTTAATAAAATGAACTTCCAGTTCATAAAATGAACTTCCAGTTAATAAAATGAACTTCCAGCTAATAAAATGAACTTCCAGTTCATAAAATGAACTTCCAGTTAATAAAATGAACTTCCAGTTCATAAAATGAACTTCCAGTTAACAAAATGAACTTCCAGCTAATAAAATGAACTTCCAGTTAACAAAATGAACTTCCAGCTAATAAAATGAACTTCCAGTTCACAAAATGAACTTCCAGTTCAAAATGAACTTCCAGCTAATAAAATGAACTTCCAGTTCATAAAATGAACTTCCAGTTAATAAAATGAACTTCCAGTTCATAAAATGAACTTCCAGCTAATAAAATGAACTTCCAGCTAATAAAATGAACTTCCAGTTCATAAAATGAACTTCCAGTTAATAAAATGAACTTCCAGTTCATAAAATGAACTTCCAGTTAACAAAATGAACTTCCAGCTAATAAAATGAACTTCCAGTTAATAAAATGAACTTCCAGTTCATAAAATGAACTTCCAGTTAACAAAATGAACTTCCAGCTAATAAAATGAACTTCCAGTTAACAAAATGAACTTCCAGTTAATAAAATGAACTTCCAGCTAATAAAATGAACTTCCAGTTCATAAAATGAACTTCCAGTTCATAAAATGAACTTCCAGTTAACAAAATGAACTTCCAGCTAATAAAATGAACTTCCAGCTAATAAAATGAACTTCCAGTTAACAAAATGAACTTCCAGTTAACAAAATGAACTTCCAGTTAACAAAATGAACTTCCAGTTAACAAAATGAACTTCCAGTTCATAAAATGAACTTCCAGTTAATAAAATGAACTTCCAGTTAACAAAATGAACTTCCAGTTCATAAAATAAACTTCCAGTTAACAAAATGAACTTCCAGTTCATAAAATTATCTTCCAGTTTATAAAATGGATCTCCAGTTAATAAAATGAACTTCCAGCTAATAAAATGAACTTCCAGCTAATAAAATGAACTTCCAGTTCATAAAATGAACTTCCAGTTCATAAAATGAACTTCCAGTTAACAAAATGAACTTCCAGCTAATAAAATGAACTTCCAGTTAACAAAATGAACTTCCAGTTAACAAAATGAACTTCCAGCTAATAAAATAAACTTCCAGTTAACAAAATGAACTTCCAGCTAATAAAATGAACTTCCAGTTCACAAAATGAACCTCCAGTTCATAAAATGAACTTCCAGTTAACAAAATGAACTTCCAGTTCATAAAATGAACTTCCAGTTCATAAAATGAACTTCCAGTTCATAAAATGAACTTCCAGTTAATAAAATGAACTTCCAGTTCATAAAATGAACTTCCAGTTAATAAAATGGATCTCCAGTTAACAAAATAAACTTCCAGCTAATACAATGAACTTCCAGCTAATAAAATGAACTTCCAGTTCACAAAATGAACCTCCAGTGCATAAAATGAACTTCCAGCTAATAAAATGAACTTCCAGTTAACAAAATGAACTTCCAGTTATCAAAATGAACTTCCAGTTAACAAAATGAACTTCCAGTTCACAAAATGAACTTCCAGCTAATAAAATGAACTTCAGCTAATAAAATGAACTTCCAGCTAATAAAATGAACTTCCACTTCATAAAATGAACTTCCAGTTAATAAAATGTACTTCCAGTTCATAAATTGAACTTCCAGTTAACAAAATGAACTTCCAGTTAACAAAATGAACTTCCAGTTAACAAAATGAACTTCCAGCTAATAAAATAAACTTCCAGTTAACAAAATGAACTTCCAGCTAATAAAATGAACTTCCAGTTCACAAAATGAACCTCCAGTTCGTAAAATGAACTTCCAGCTAATAAAATGAACTTCCACTTCATAAAATGAACTTCCAGTTAATAAAATGTACTTCCAGTTCATAAATTGAACTTCCAGCTAATAAAATGAACTTCCAGCTAATAAAATGAACTTCCACTTCATAAAATGAACTTCCAGTTAATAAAATGTACTTCCAGTTCATAAATTGAACTTCCAGTTAACAAAATGAACTTCCAGCTAATAAAATAAACTTCCAGTTAACAAAATGAACTTCCAGTTCATAAAATGAACTTCCAGCTAATAAAATGAACTTCCAGTTCATAAAATGAACTTCCAGTTCATAAAATGAACTTCCAGTTAACAAAATGAACTTCCAGCTAATAAAATGAACTTCCAGCTAATAAAATGAACTTCCAGTTAACAAAATGAACTTCCAGTTAACAAAATGAACTTCCAGTTAACAAAATGAACTTCCAGTTAACAAAATGAACTTCCAGTTCATAAAATGAACTTCCAGTAAATAAAATGAACTTCCAGTTAACAAAATGAACTTCCAGTTCATAAAATAAACTTCCAGTTAACAAAATGAACTTCCAGTTCATAAAATTATCTTCCAGTTTATAAAATGGATCTCCAGTTATCAAAATGAATTTCCAGTTAACAAAATGAACTTCCAGCTAATAAAATGAACTTCCAGTTCACAAAATGAACCTCCAGTTCATAAAATGAACTTCCAGTTAACAAAATGAACTTCCAGCTAATAAAATGAACTTCCAGCTAATAAAATGAACTTCCAGCTAATAAAATGAACTTCCAGCTAATAAAATGAACTTCCAGTTCACAAAATGAACCTCCAGTTCATAAAATGAACTTCCAGCTAACAAAATGAACTTCCAGTTATCAAAATGAACTTCCAGTTAACAAAATGAACTTCCAGTTCATAAAATGAACTTCCAGTTCATAAAATGAACTTCCAGCTAATAAAATGAACTTCCAGTTCATAAAATGAACTTCCAGTTCACAAAATGAACCTCCAGTGCAAAAAATGAACTTCCAGCTAATAAAATGAACTTCCAGTTAACAAAATGAACTTCCAGTTATCAAAATGAACTTCCAGTTAACAAAATGAACTTCCAGTTCACAAAATGAACTTCCAGCTAATAAAATGAACTTTCAGCTAATAAAATGAACTTCTTAATAATATTTTAACAATAATATTAAGCAGGCAAATTCTGAAAATAAGCTCCTTTTCAATCCGAAAACCAATTTTTGGATACCTCAATTTAGTGATTTCCCCGAAAAAACCTTGGAATTATTGAACGAATGCAAACAACACTATGTTCAAAACGTACAACAGCATAGTGAGAAAGGTACAGCGTTTGTTCTACAAAACCTCATTTTAAGGAACATTGATTGGACAATGCAATTTATTATCCGCACTTTGAAGATTGGAGATGATGAGATACGCAAAGTACACTTGGAATACATACTTGGTATGGCTTACAAAACAGCAATAATGGAATTCCCAAATTCCTACAAGCCAAAAATGATCGACTGGTCAACTTTCGAATCAAAAACAACAAACACCATCCCTAAATGGAGAAAAGAAAAGCAAGATCCACCTGTGGAAACCACTTCCATATACAGTCATCATATTTTGAAACGTATTGATAACGACCAAATCCAATTTGACGGAAAAACAATTGCAACGTCTCATGATGAATTCATCAACCAATCCAGGGATATATATGAAAAGGACAAGAATCAACTTTCCCAGACAAAAGGAATTCCCAGCCGAGGACGCAACATAAACCGTTCTAATATTTCGATTTCTCATCATCATAACCCACAACGGGAATTCTTTCCTCAACAACATAGTGGAAGAGGGAGACATTTTAAAAGAGGAAGGAGGCGATTTACACCGGGTCAGCAACAACAACATCACCAAAACCGATATACACAACAACAACATCATCATTCGGAACGGGAAAATATATCAGCGGCAACGACTTCAACATCCTCTGTCAAAACAACAACCGTACAAAATAAAGATTTAGTTAAAACATTTACCTGAGAAAACGTGGCTGCTACTAAACGTAAGAAAAAAACTAGAAGGTTCACAAACATGAGTAAAATCTTAGATATTAACCTGACTATCAAACAAAGAAAAATTGCATACAACATACACAAAGTAATCTCCAACAACTCATACATACATAATCTTTCTGATATACATAACATACCGTATTTTGTCAAATTTACTTTAGCACTTGGCTTAAATTTTATACCTATGACAAAACCTAATTTCAATTTTTTTAACAAACGAATGAAGGACAACATAAGACGGTTAGCATGGAACATACATTTTAAACTTCAAAAGGGAGAGAAGGAATTCGAAGAAATAGACAAATTTGTATATAGTTGTAAAAAACGGACATATGTATCAAATTCTTTACCAAAAATTTATGACACATTATTCCCTAATCCTAACTTCATTCCAGATGTATTTAAGCAAGTATACTCCAAACACAGTAAATTTGAATTTCCACCTCAAGAATTAATTACAAATTGTAAAACATTTCTAGAAACTAATCAACTCATAGTAAAAAATGCTGATAAAAATGCCGGAGTGTGCATCATGAAATATGAATGGTATAATGACGAAGTTAATAGGCAGTTATCTGATGAAAAAACCTATATACCTTCCTGTAAACCCCAATATGATATATATATGGATAATTTTATTGATAAGGTTAAAACATTAAAACTAAATATCTCGAAGGACAATACAATTTATAATATTATCAATTTAAACCACCAACCAGCATCATTTTACATTATACCAAAAGTTCATAAGGTTTACGAGAAATTTCCACCAGGGAGACCAATAAGTAGTACATGTAATACAATAAATAGGAATATAAGCTCTTACGTCGATCTTCTATTAAAACCGATCATGTGCACTCTGCCAACAGTGTTACTGGACACAACACACTTCCTTATACTACTAAGCAAGATACATTTACATAAAGACCATAAATACATACTACTTACCTATGACATTGATAGCATGTACACAAACCTGAAAATAAGCAACTGCAAACAATATTGTGTTAAAGCATATGAACATTTTATGTCAAAAGAGAGTATTGAAAACAAGTTACTAAGAAAAGATTTGGAACAACTGTTGAGTTTATGTCTTGACTATTCTTTCATAAAATATCAGAATCAATATTATATGCAACGAATAGGAATTCAAATGGGCAATTGTGCCTCTGTAACAATTGCAAACATTACAGCTTACTTCGAATTAGAAAATATGATGAGTAAAAAAGAAATAATTTTTCATGCTAGGTTCGTAGATGATGGATTCATAATAGTTGATACAACATATATTCAGAACATTGATGAGTGGAAAAGTTCCGTATTTCAACACGAATACCTTAATTTCACAGTTGCCATGGATGAGAAGATCTTAAACTTTTTGGATGTTAAAGTGAATTTAGAAAACAACGTTTTATCTACAAGTTTATACAGAAAAGAAGTATCTAAGAATTTGTACCTTTCATTTTACTCAAACCATCCAACACATTTACTAAAAGCTCTTCCATTTAGTCAAGGTATCAGGATAAAGAGAATTTGTAGCGACAACCAAATATTTTTAGACGAACTCGAAAATATGTTGTCCAATTTTAAACAAAGAGGCTATCCAGATAAATACCTAAACATATGCAAGCAACGATTATTAGAAAAGGAACGTGTAGACTTACTGAAGTCTAATAGTCCATTCTTAGAACTCAATTTCAAACACAACCATCCAAACTTAAATGACTTTATCATCACAAATACAAGTAAAAGAAGTATCACTTGTCCAGATCATTTCTTTCTGGTTGTACCATTTTATGCTAATGTGCCACATATGACAGATATTATAAAAAACCAACTAGAGTATGAAATGAACGAATGCAGTGATATTGAAATAAGGAATATTACCGACAAACTTAAGATAAAAATTGTATTCTGTAACACAACAAAACTCAGCAATATTCTATGAAATATGTTTTCATATTTGTATGTATGTATATTTCATATCTATATGTATGTATATATATAATATACCTATAATAAACTACATGCAAAAGGTAAATTAACGTATATGAATAATATATCACCAAAACCAACGATATGAACGTCATGTCAGTAAAATAATATATTTTTTATGTACGAATGAATGAACTCGTCAGCTCATTCATTCACCGACCATAAGATGAACAACACACTTTTTAAGGTAAAGTAGCAGCCACAAACACAAATATAATTCCGAAAACATGTGTAACATTTTTTAAAACGTACCAGAGTCTTCTCAATCACTTATTATAATTACCTAATATATACCTGATTATCTAAATATGTTCACTCTATTGTAATATTTATAGTCTGCCTGAAGAAGCTTACTGAAACCGGTCGCAAAACGGTGAATATGCACAAATAAAAATAAAAATAACTACATGTGCAGCATTTGACATTTGGATTGTGGTTGGAAGCATTTTTTCTTCGCATACATTAACTATTCCTGTGCTTCTGCATCATAACTGATCCTACAATACAAATGTCTACCAAGAACGACTCTAGTACGGACTTCTCAGAGAAAGAAAATGAAGATGAAATTTTTGAAGATAGCCAAGCTGATTTTGAAACCAAATCGGGAAGGAAAAGACCATTTTTTGGAGACAAAGAAAACATGATAGACCTCCCAACCCCGAAAAAAGGAAAAACAGCTACCCCGATCATGTCTCTTGATGACAAGAAAGAACAGCTATATCTACTTGACACCAACAGGAACCTTGTTATTTATGAATACTTGGAGTTTTACAACAGTGACGTTCTTGTGAAGTGCTTTGTAGATATGTTTCTAGAACACAAAGTGCTACCAATTCTCCCTCCGCCAGATATAATAGATACTTGGCTGTTACATGAGATAGAAATGGAAGTTCCCAAAGACTTAATGAAAAAGCTGATCAACAACTTCATAAAATATTTCCAAACGAAATATTTTAACAATAATATTAAGCAGGCAAATTCTGAAAATAAGCTCCTTTTCAATCCGAAAACCAATTTTTGGATACCTCAATTTAGTGATTTCCCCGAAAAAACCTTGGAATTATTGAACGAATGCAAACAACACTATGTTCAAAACGTACAACAGCATAGTGAGAAAGGTACAGCGTTTGTTCTACAAAACCTCATTTTAAGGAACATTGATTGGACAATGCAATTTATTATCCGCACTTTGAAGATTGGAGATGATGAGATACGCAAAGTACACTTGGAATACATACTTGGTATGGCTTACAAAACAGCAATAATGGAATTCCCAAATTCCTACAAGCCAAAAATGATCGACTGGTCAACTTTCGAATCAAAAACAACAAACACCATCCCTAAATGGAGAAAAGAAAAGCAAGATCCACCTGTGGAAACCACTTCCATATACAGTCATCATATTTTGAAACGTATTGATAACGACCAAATCCAATTTGACGGAAAAACAATTGCAACGTCTCATGATGAATTCATCAACCAATCCAGGGATATATATGAAAAGGACAAGAATCAACTTTCCCAGACAAAAGGAATTCCCAGCCGAGGACGCAACATAAACCGTTCTAATATTTCGATTTCTCATCATCATAACCCACAACGGGAATTCTTTCCTCAACAACATAGTGGAAGAGGGAGACATTTTAAAAGAGGAAGGAGGCGATTTACACCGGGTCAGCAACAACAACATCACCAAAACCGATATACACAACAACAACATCATCATTCGGAACGGGAAAATATATCAGCGGCAACGACTTCAACATCCTCTGTCAAAACAACAACCGTACAAAATAAAGATTTAGTTAAAACATTTACCTGAGAAAACGTGGCTGCTACTAAACGTAAGAAAAAAACTAGAAGGTTCACAAACATGAGTAAAATCTTAGATATTAACCTGACTATCAAACAAAGAAAAATTGCATACAACATACACAAAGTAATCTCCAACAACTCATACATACATAATCTTTCTGATATACATAACATACCGTATTTTGTCAAATTTACTTTAGCACTTGGCTTAAATTTTATACCTATGACAAAACCTAATTTCAATTTTTTTAACAAACGAATGAAGGACAACATAAGACGGTTAGCATGGAACATACATTTTAAACTTCAAAAGGGAGAGAAGGAATTCGAAGAAATAGACAAATTTGTATATAGTTGTAAAAAACGGACATATGTATCAAATTCTTTACCAAAAATTTATGACACATTATTCCCTAATCCTAACTTCATTCCAGATGTATTTAAGCAAGTATACTCCAAACACAGTAAATTTGAATTTCCACCTCAAGAATTAATTACAAATTGTAAAACATTTCTAGAAACTAATCAACTCATAGTAAAAAATGCTGATAAAAATGCCGGAGTGTGCATCATGAAATATGAATGGTATAATGACGAAGTTAATAGGCAGTTATCTGATGAAAAAACCTATATACCTTCCTGTAAACCCCAATATGATATATATATGGATAATTTTATTGATAAGGTTAAAACATTAAAACTAAATATCTCGAAGGACAATACAATTTATAATATTATCAATTTAAACCACCAACCAGCATCATTTTACATTATACCAAAAGTTCATAAGGTTTACGAGAAATTTCCACCAGGGAGACCAATAAGTAGTACATGTAATACAATAAATAGGAATATAAGCTCTTACGTCGATCTTCTATTAAAACCGATCATGTGCACTCTGCCAACAGTGTTACTGGACACAACACACTTCCTTATACTACTAAGCAAGATACATTTACATAAAGACCATAAATACATACTACTTACCTATGACATTGATAGCATGTACACAAACCTGAAAATAAGCAACTGCAAACAATATTGTGTTAAAGCATATGAACATTTTATGTCAAAAGAGAGTATTGAAAACAAGTTACTAAGAAAAGATTTGGAACAACTGTTGAGTTTATGTCTTGACTATTCTTTCATAAAATATCAGAATCAATATTATATGCAACGAATAGGAATTCAAATGGGCAATTGTGCCTCTGTAACAATTGCAAACATTACAGCTTACTTCGAATTAGAAAATATGATGAGTAAAAAAGAAATAATTTTTCATGCTAGGTTCGTAGATGATGGATTCATAATAGTTGATACAACATATATTCAGAACATTGATGAGTGGAAAAGTTCCGTATTTCAACACGAATACCTTAATTTCACAGTTGCCATGGATGAGAAGATCTTAAACTTTTTGGATGTTAAAGTGAATTTAGAAAACAACGTTTTATCTACAAGTTTATACAGAAAAGAAGTATCTAAGAATTTGTACCTTTCATTTTACTCAAACCATCCAACACATTTACTAAAAGCTCTTCCATTTAGTCAAGGTATCAGGATAAAGAGAATTTGTAGCGACAACCAAATATTTTTAGACGAACTCGAAAATATGTTGTCCAATTTTAAACAAAGAGGCTATCCAGATAAATACCTAAACATATGCAAGCAACGATTATTAGAAAAGGAACGTGTAGACTTACTGAAGTCTAATAGTCCATTCTTAGAACTCAATTTCAAACACAACCATCCAAACTTAAATGACTTTATCATCACAAATACAAGTAAAAGAAGTATCACTTGTCCAGATCATTTCTTTCTGGTTGTACCATTTTATGCTAATGTGCCACATATGACAGATATTATAAAAAACCAACTAGAGTATGAAATGAACGAATGCAGTGATATTGAAATAAGGAATATTACCGACAAACTTAAGATAAAAATTGTATTCTGTAACACAACAAAACTCAGCAATATTCTATGAAATATGTTTTCATATTTGTATGTATGTATATTTCATATCTATATGTATGTATATATATAATATACCTATAATAAACTACATGCAAAAGGTAAATTAACGTATATGAATAATATATCACCAAAACCAACGATATGAACGTCATGTCAGTAAAATAATATATTTTTTATGTACGAATGAATGAACTCGTCAGCTCATTCATTCACCGACCATAAGATGAACAACACACTTTTTAAGGTAAAGTAGCAGCCACAAACACAAATATAATTCCGAAAACATGTGTAACATTTTTTAAAACGTACCAGAGTCTTCTCAATCACTTATTATAATTACCTAATATATACCTGATTATCTAAATATGTTCACTCTATTGTAATATTTATAGTCTGCCTGAAGAAGCTTACTGAAACCGGTCGCAAAACGGTGAATATGCACAAATAAAAATAAAAATAACTACATGTGCAGCATTTGACATTTGGATTGTGGTTGGAAGCATTTTTTCTTCGCATACATTAACTATTCCTGTGCTTCTGCATCATAACTGATCCTACAATACAAATGTCTACCAAGAACGACTCTAGTACGGACTTCTCAGAGAAAGAAAATGAAGATGAAATTTTTGAAGATAGCCAAGCTGATTTTGAAACCAAATCGGGAAGGAAAAGACCATTTTTTGGAGACAAAGAAAACATGATAGACCTCCCAACCCCGAAAAAAGGAAAAACAGCTACCCCGATCATGTCTCTTGATGACAAGAAAGAACAGCTATATCTACTTGACACCAACAGGAACCTTGTTATTTATGAATACTTGGAGTTTTACAACAGTGACGTTCTTGTGAAGTGCTTTGTAGATATGTTTCTAGAACACAAAGTGCTACCAATTCTCCCTCCGCCAGATATAATAGATACTTGGCTGTTACATGAGATAGAAATGGAAGTTCCCAAAGACTTAATGAAAAAGCTGATCAACAACTTCATAAAATATTTCCAAACGAAATATTTTAACAATAATATTAAGCAGGCAAATTCTGAAAATAAGCTCCTTTTCAATCCGAAAACCAATTTTTGGATACCTCAATTTAGTGATTTCCCCGAAAAAACCTTGGAATTATTGAACGAATGCAAACAACACTATGTTCAAAACGTACAACAGCATAGTGAGAAAGGTACAGCGTTTGTTCTACAAAACCTCATTTTAAGGAACATTGATTGGACAATGCAATTTATTATCCGCACTTTGAAGATTGGAGATGATGAGATACGCAAAGTACACTTGGAATACATACTTGGTATGGCTTACAAAACAGCAATAATGGAATTCCCAAATTCCTACAAGCCAAAAATGATCGACTGGTCAACTTTCGAATCAAAAACAACAAACACCATCCCTAAATGGAGAAAAGAAAAGCAAGATCCACCTGTGGAAACCACTTCCATATACAGTCATCATATTTTGAAACGTATTGATAACGACCAAATCCAATTTGACGGAAAAACAATTGCAACGTCTCATGATGAATTCATCAACCAATCCAGGGATATATATGAAAAGGACAAGAATCAACTTTCCCAGACAAAAGGAATTCCCAGCCGAGGACGCAACATAAACCGTTCTAATATTTCGATTTCTCATCATCATAACCCACAACGGGAATTCTTTCCTCAACAACATAGTGGAAGAGGGAGACATTTTAAAAGAGGAAGGAGGCGATTTACACCGGGTCAGCAACAACAACATCACCAAAACCGATATACACAACAACAACATCATCATTCGGAACGGGAAAATATATCAGCGGCAACGACTTCAACATCCTCTGTCAAAACAACAACCGTACAAAATATAGATTTAGTTAAAACATTTACCTGAGAAAACGTGGCTGCTACTAAACGTAAGAAAAAAACTAGAAGGTTCACAAACATGAGTAAAATCTTAAATATTAACCTGACTATCAAACAAAGAAAAATTGCATACAACATACACAAAGTAATCTCCAACAACTCATACATACATAATCTTTCTGATATACATAACATACCGTATTTTGTCAAATTTACTTTAGCACTTGGCTTAAATTTTATACCTATGACAAAACCTAATTTCAATTTTTTTAACAAACGAATGAAGGACAACATAAGACGGTTAGCATGGAACATACATTTTAAACTTCAAAAGGGAGAGAAGGAATTCGAAGAAATAGACAAATTTGTATATAGTTGTAAAAAACGGACATATGTATCAAATTCTTTACCAAAAATTTATGACACATTATTCCCTAATCCTAACTTCATTCCAGATGTATTTAAGCAAGTATACTCCAAACACAGTAAATTTGAATTTCCACCTCAAGAATTAATTACAAATTGTAAAACATTTCTAGAAACTAATCAACTCATAGTAAAAAATGCTGATAAAAATGCCGGAGTGTGCATCATGAAATATGAATGGTATAATGACGAAGTTAATAGGCAGTTATCTGATGAAAAAACCTATATACCTTCCTGTAAACCCCAATATGATATATATATGGATAATTTTATTGATAAGGTTAAAACATTAAAACTAAATATCTCGAAGGACAATACAATTTATAATATTATCAATTTAAACCACCAACCAGCATCATTTTACATTATACCAAAAGTTCATAAGGTTTACGAGAAATTTCCACCAGGGAGACCAATAAGTAGTACATGTAATACAATAAATAGGAATATAAGCTCTTACGTCGATCTTCTATTAAAACCGATCATGTGCACTCTGCCAACAGTGTTACTGGACACAACACACTTCCTTATACTACTAAGCAAGATACATTTACATAAAGACCATAAATACATACTACTTACCTATGACATTGATAGCATGTACACAAACCTGAAAATAAGCAACTGCAAACAATATTGTGTTAAAGCATATGAACATTTTATGTCAAAAGAGAGTATTGAAAACAAGTTACTAAGAAAAGATTTGGAACAACTGTTGAGTTTATGTCTTGACTATTCTTTCATAAAATATCAGAATCAATATTATATGCAACGAATAGGAATTCAAATGGGCAATTGTGCCTCTGTAACAATTGCAAACATTACAGCTTACTTCGAATTAGAAAATATGATGAGTAAAAAAGAAATAATTTTTCATGCTAGGTTCGTAGATGATGGATTCATAATAGTTGATACAACATATATTCAGAACATTGATGAGTGGAAAAGTTCCGTATTTCAACACGAATACCTTAATTTCACAGTTGCCATGGATGAGAAGATCTTAAACTTTTTGGATGTTAAAGTGAATTTAGAAAACAACGTTTTATCTACAAGTTTATACAGAAAAGAAGTATCTAAGAATTTGTACCTTTCATTTTACTCAAACCATCCAACACATTTACTAAAAGCTCTTCCATTTAGTCAAGGTATCAGGATAAAGAGAATTTGTAGCGACAACCAAATATTTTTAGACGAACTCGAAAATATGTTGTCCAATTTTAAACAAAGAGGCTATCCAGATAAATACCTAAACATATGCAAGCAACGATTATTAGAAAAGGAACGTGTAGACTTACTGAAGTCTAATAGTCCATTCTTAGAACTCAATTTCAAACACAACCATCCAAACTTAAATGACTTTATCATCACAAATACAAGTAAAAGAAGTATCACTTGTCCAGATCATTTCTTTCTGGTTGTACCATTTTATGCTAATGTGCCACATATGACAGATATTATAAAAAACCAACTAGAGTATGAAATGAACGAATGCAGTGATATTGAAATAAGGAATATTACCGACAAACTTAAGATAAAAATTGTATTCTGTAACACAACAAAACTCAGCAATATTCTATGAAATATGTTTTCATATTTGTATGTATGTATATTTCATATCTATATGTATGTATATATATAATATACCTATAATAAACTACATGCAAAAGGTAAATTAACGTATATGAATAATATATCACCAAAACCAACGATATGAACGTCATGTCAGTAAAATAATATATTTTTTATGTACGAATGAATGAACTCGTCAGCTCATTCATTCACCGACCATAAGATGAACAACACACTTTTTAAGGTAAAGTAGCAGCCACAAACACAAATATAATTCCGAAAACATGTGTAACATTTTTTAAAACGTACCAGAGTCTTCTCAATCACTTATTATAATTACCTAATATATACCTGATTATCTAAATATGTTCACTCTATTGTAATATTTATAGTCTGCCTGAAGAAGCTTACTGAAACCGGTCGCAAAACGGTGAATATGCACAAATAAAAATAAAAATAACTACATGTGCAGCATTTGACATTTGGATTGTGGTTGGAAGCATTTTTTCCTCGCATAC
>RBVU03000113.1:0-21358 GCA_004115045.4 Sinella curviseta
TTAACTGGAAGCTCATTTTATTAACAGGAAGCTCATTTTATTAACTGAAAGCTCATTTTATTAACTGTAAGTTCATTATGTTAACTGAAAGTTCGTTTTGTTAGCTGGATGTTCATCTTTGTTACTGGAAGTTCATTTTAGTAGCTGGAAGTTCATTTTATTAACTGGAAGCTCATTTTATTAACTGGAAGCTCATTTTGGTAACTGCAAGTTCATTTTGTTAACTGGAAGTTGCTTTTGTTAACTGGAAGTTCATTTTATTAACTGGAAGCTCATTTTATTAACTGGAAACTCATTTTAGTAACTGGAAGCTCATTTTGTTAACTGGAAGTTCATTATGTTAACTGGAAGTTCATTTTGTTAACTGGAAGTTCATTTTATTAACTGGAAGCTCATTTTATTAACAGGAAGCTCATTTTATTAACTGGAAGCTCATTTTATTAACTGGAAGCTCATTTTATTAACTGGAAACTCATCTTATTAACTGGAAGTTCATTTTGCTAACTGGAAGTTGCTTTTGCTAACTGGAAGTTGCTTTTGTTAACTGGAAGTTCATTTTTTTAACTGGAAGCTCATTTTATTAACTGGGAGCTCTTTTTATTAACTGGAAGCTCATTTTGGTAACTGAAAGTTCATTTTGTTAACTGTAAGTTCATTATGTTAACTGAAAGTTCGTTTTGTTAGCTGGATGTTCATCTTTGTTACTGGAAGTTCATTTTGTTAACTGGAAGTTCATTTTATTAACTGAAAGCTCATATTATTAACTGGAAACTCATCTTATTAACTGGAAGTTCATTTTGCTAACTGGAAGTTGCTTTTGCTAACTGGAAGTTGCTTTTGTTAACTGGAAGTTCATTTTTTTAACTGGAAGCTCATTTTATTAACTGTAAGTTCATTATGTTAACTGAAAGTTCGTTTTGTTAGCTGGATGTTCATCTTTGTTACTGGAAGTTCATTTTAGTAGCTGGAAGTTCATTTTATTAACTGGAAGCTCATTTTATTAACTGGAAGCTCATTTTGGTAACTGCAAGTTCATTTTGTTAACTGGAAGTTGCTTTTGTTAACTGGAAGTTCATTTTATTAACTGGAAGCTCATTTTATTAACTGGAAACTCATTTTAGTAACTGGAAGTTCATTATGTTAACTGGAAGTTCATTTTGTTAACTGGAAGTTCGTTTTATTAACTGGAAGCTCATTTTATTAACAGGAAGCTCATTTTATTAACTGGAAGTTCATTTTGCTAACTGGAAGTTGCTTTTGCTAACTGGAAGTTGCTTTTGTTAACTGGAAGTTCGTTTTGTTAGCTGGATGTTCATCTTTGTTACTGGAAGTTCATTTTAGTAGCTGGAAGTTCATTTTATTAACTGGAAGCTCATTTTATTAACTGGAAGCTCATTTTATTAAATGGAAGCTCATTTTAGTAACTGGAAGCTCATTTTGGTAACTGAAAGTTCATTTTGTTAACTGGAAGTTCATTTTAGTAGCTGGAAGTTCATTTTATTAACTGGAAGCTCATTTTATTAACTGGAAGCTCATTTTGGTAACTGCAAGTTCATTTTGTTAACTGGAAGTTGCTTTTGTTAACTGGAAGTTCATTTTATTAACTGGAAGCTCATTTTATTAACTGGAAACTCATTTTAGTAACTGGAAGCTCATTTTGTTAACTGGAAGTTCATTATGTTAACTGGAAGTTCATTTTGTTAACTGGAAGTTGCTTTTGTTAACTGGAAGTTCATTTTATTAACTGGAAGCTCATTTTTTTAACTGGAAGTTCATTTTATTAACTGGAAGCTCATTTTATTAACTGGAAGCTCTTTTTATTAACTGGAAGCTCCTTTTGTTAACTGGAAGTTCATTTTGTTAACTGGAAGTTGCTTTTGTTAACTGGAAGTTCATTTTATTAACTGGAAGCTCATTTTATTAACAGGAAGCTCATTTTATTAACTGGAAGCTCATTTTATTAACTGGAAGCTCATTTTATTAACTGGAAACTCATCTTATTAACTGGAAGTTCATTTTGCTAACTGGAAGTTGCTTTTGCTAACTGGAAGTTGCTTTTGTTAACTGGAAGTTCATTTTTTTAACTGGAAGCTCATTTTATTAACTGGGAGCTCTTTTTATTAACTGGAAGCTCATTTTGGTAACTGAAAGTTCATTTTGTTAACTGTAAGTTCATTATGTTAACTGAAAGTTCGTTTTGTTAGCTGGATGTTCATCTTTGTTACTGGAAGTTCATTTTGTTAACTGGAAGTTCATTTTATTAACTGGAAGCTCATTTTATTAACTGGAAACTCATCTTATTAACTGGAAGTTCATTTTGCTAACTGGAAGTTGCTTTTGCTAACTGTAAGTTGATTTTGTTAACTGGAAGTTCATTTTTTAACTGGAAGCTCATTTTATTAACTGTAAGTTCATTATGTTAACTGAAAGTTCGTTTTGTTAGCTGGATGTTCATCTTTGTTACTGGAAGTTCATTTTAGTAGCTGGAAGTTCATTTTATTACTGGAAGCTCATTTTATTAACTGGAAGCTCATTTTGGTAACTGCAAGTTCATTTTGTTAACTGGAAGTTGCTTTTGTTAACTGGAAGTTCATTTTATTAACTGGAAGCTCATTTTATTAACTGGAAACTCATTTTAGTAACTGGAAGTTCATTATGTTAACTGGAAGTTCATTTTGTTAACTGGAAGTTCGTTTTATTAACTGGAAGCTCATTTTATTAACAGGAAGCTCATTTTATTAACTGGAAGTTCATTTTGCTAACTGGAAGTTGCTTTTGCTAACTGGAAGTTGCTTTTGTTAACTGGAAGTTCGTTTTGTTAGCTGGATGTTCATCTTTGTTACTGGAAGTTCATTTTAGTAGCTGGAAGTTCATTTTATTAACTGGAAGCTCATTTTATTAACTGGAAGCTCATTTTATTAAATGGAAGCTCATTTTAGTAACTGGAAGCTCATTTTGGTAACTGAAAGTTCATTTTGTTAACTGGAAGTTCATTTTAGTAGCTGGAAGTTCATTTCATTAACTGGAAGCTCATTTTATTAACTGGAAGCTCATTTTGGTAACTGCAAGTTCATTTTGTTAACTGGAAGTTGCTTTTGTTAACTGGAAGTTCATTTTATTAACTGGAAGCTCATTTTATTAACTGGAAACTCATTTTAGTAACTGGAAGCTCATTTTGTTAACTGGAAGTTCATTATGTTAACTGGAAGTTCATTTTGTTAACTGGAAGTTGCTTTTGTTAACTGGAAGTTCATTTTATTAACTGGAAGCTCATTTTATTAACAGGAAGCTCATTTTATTAACTGGAAGCTCATTTTATTAACTGTAAGTTCATTATGTTAACTGAAAGTTCGTTTTGTTAGCTGGATGTTCATCTTTGTTACTGGAAGTTCATTTTAGTAGCTGGAAGTTCATTTTATTAACTGGAAGCTCATTTTATTAACTGGAAGCTCATTTTGGTAACTGCAAGTTCATTTTGTTAACTGGAAGTTGCTTTTGTTAACTGGAAGCTCATTTTATTAACTGGAAGCTCATTTTATTAACTGGAAACTCATTTTAGTAACTGGAAGCTCATTTTGTTAACTGGAAGTTCATTATGTTAACTGGAAGTTCATTTTGTTAACTGGAAGTTCATTTTATTAACTGGAAGCTCATTTTATTAACAGGAAGCTCATTTTATTAACTGGAAGCTCATTTTATTAACTGGAAGCTCATTTTATTAACTGGAAACTCATCTTATTAACTGGAAGTTCATTTTGCTAACTGGAAGTTGCTTTTCCTAACTGGAAGTTGCTTTTGTTAACTGGAAGTTCATTTTTTTAACTGGAAGCTCATTTTATTAACTGGGAGCTCTTTTTATTAACTGGAAGCTCATTTTGGTAACTGAAAGTTCATTTTGTTAACTGTAAGTTCATTATGTTAACTGAAAGTTCGTTTTGTTAGCTGGATGTTCATCTTTGTTACTGGAAGTTTATTTTGTTAACAGGAAGTTCACAATGGTAACCGGAAGCTCATTTTATTAACTGGAAGCTCGTTTTGTTTGCTGCAAGTTCATTTTGTTAACTGCAAGTTCAATTTATTAACTGGAAGCTCATTTTATTAACTGGAAGCTCATTTTGTCAACTGGAAATTCATTATGTTAACTGGAAGTTTATTTTGATAACTGAAAGTTCATTTTGGTAACTGGAAGTTCATTTTGTTAACTGAAATTTCATTTTGGTAACTGGAAGTTCATTTTAGTAGCTGGAAGTTCATTTTATTAACTGGAAGCTCATTTTATTAACTGGAAGCTCATTTTATTAACTGGAAGCTCATTTTGGTAACTGCAAGTTCATTTTGTTAACTGGAAGTTCATTTTAGTAGCTGGAAGTTCATTTTATTAACTGGAAGCTCATTTTATTAACTGGAAGCTCATTTTGGTAACTGCAAGTTCATTTTGTTAACTGGAAGTTGCTTTTGTTAACTGGAAGTTCATTTTATTAACTGGAAGCTCATTTTATTAACTGGAAACTCATTTTAGTAACTGGAAGCACATTTTGTTAACTGGAAGTTCATTATGTTAACTGGAAGTTCATTTTGTTAACTGTTAGTTGCTTTTGTTAACTGGAAGTTCATTTTATTAACTGGAAGCTCATTTTATTAACTGGAACCTCATTTTGTTAACTGGAAGCTCATTTTATTAACTGTAAGTTCATTATGTTAACTGAAAGTTCGTTTTGTTAGCTGGATGTTCATCTTTGTTACTGGAAGTTCATTTTGTTAACTGGAAGTTCATTTTATTAACTGAAAGCTCATTTTATTAACCGGAAGCTCATTTTGTTAACTGGAAGTTCATTTTATTAACTGAAAGCTCATATTATTAACTGGAAACTCATCTTATTAACTGGAAGTTCATTTTGCTAACTGGAAGTTGCTTTTGCTAACTGGAAGTTGCTTTTGTTAACTGGAAGTTCATTTTTTTAACTGGAAGCTCATTTTATTAACTGTAAGTTCATTATGTTAACTGAAAGTTCGTTTTGTTAGCTGGATGTTCATCTTTGTTACTGGAAGTTCATTTTAGTAGCTGGAAGTTCATTTTATTAACTGGAAGCTCATTTTATTAACTGGAAGCTCATTTTGGTAACTGCAAGTTCATTTTGTTAACTGGAAGTTGCTTTTGTTAACTGGAAGTTCATTTTATTAACTGGAAGCTCATTTTATTAACTGGAAACTCATTTTAGTAACTGGAAGTTCATTATGTTAACTGGAAGTTCATTTTGTTAACTGGAAGTTCGTTTTATTAACTGGAAGCTCATTTTATTAACAGGAAGCTCATTTTATTAACTGGAAGTTCATTTTGCTAACTGGAAGTTGCTTTTGCTAACTGGAAGTTGCTTTTGTTAACTGGAAGTTCGTTTTGTAAGCTGGATGTTCATCTTTGTTACTGGAAGTTCATTTTAGTAGCTGGAAGTTCATTTTATTAACTGGAAGCTCATTTTATTAACTGGAAGCTCATTTTATTAAATGGAAGCTCATTTTAGTAACTGGAAGCTCATTTTGGTAACTGAAAGTTCATTTTGTTAACTGGAAGTTCATTTTAGTAGCTGGAAGTTCATTTTATTAACTGGAAGCTCATTTTATTAACTGGAAGCTCATTTTGGTAACTGCAAGTTCATTTTGTTAACTGGAAGTTGCTTTTGTTAACTGGAAGTTCATTTTATTAACTGGAAGCTCATTTTATTAACTGGAAGCTCATTTTGGTAACTGCAAGTTCATTTTGTTAACTGGAAGTTGCTTTTGTTAACTGGAAGTTCATTTTAGTAGCTGGAAGTTCATTTTATTAACTGGAAGCTCATTTTATTAACTGGAAGCTCATTTTGGTAACTGCAAGTTCATTTTGTTAACTGGAAGTTGCTTTTGTTAACTGGAAGTTCATTTTATTAACTGGAAGCTCATTTTATTAACTGGAAACTCATTTTAGTAACTGGAAGTTCATTATGTTAACTGGAAGTTCATTTTGTTAACTGGAAGTTCGTTTTATTAACTGGAAGCTCATTTTATTAACAGGAAGCTCATTTTATTAACTGGAAGTTCATTTTGCTAACTGGAAGTTGCTTTTGCTAACTGGAAGTTGCTTTTGTTAACTGGAAGTTCGTTTTGTTAGCTGGATGTTCATCTTTGTTACTGGAAGTTCATTTTAGTAGCTGGAAGTTCATTTTATTAACTGGAAGCTCATTTTATTAACTGGAAGCTCATTTTATTAAATGGAAGCTCATTTTAGTAACTGGAAGCTCATTTTGGTAACTGAAAGTTCATTTTGTTAACTGGAAGTTCATTTTAGTAGCTGGAAGTTCATTTTATTAACTGGAAGCTCATTTTATTAACTGGAAGCTCATTTTGGTAACTGCAAGTTCATTTTGTTAACTGGAAGTTGCTTTTGTTAACTGGAAGTTCATTTTATTAACTGGAAGCTCATTTTATTAACTGGAAACTCATTTTAGTAACTGGAAGCTCATTTTGTTAACTGGAAGTTCATTATGTTAACTGGAAGTTCATTTTGTTAACTGGAAGTTGCTTTTGTTAACTGGAAGTTCATTTTATTAACTGGAAGCTCATTTTATTAACAGGAAGCTCATTTTATTAACTGGAAGCTCATTTTATTAACTGTAAGTTCATTATGTTAACTGAAAGTTCGTTTTGTTAGCTGGATGTTCATCTTTGTTACTGGAAGTTCATTTTAGTAGCTGGAAGTTCATTTTATTAACTGGAAGCTCATTTTATTAACTGGAAGCTCATTTTGGTAACTGCAAGTTCATTTTGTTAACTGGAAGTTGCTTTTGTTAACTGGAAGCTCATTTTATTAACTGGAAGCTCATTTTATTAACTGGAAACTCATTTTAGTAACTGGAAGCTCATTTTGTTAACTGGAAGTTCATTATGTTAACTGGAAGTTCATTTTGTTAACTGGAAGTTCATTTTATTAACTGGAAGCTCATTTTATTAACAGGAAGCTCATTTTATTAACTGGAAGCTCATTTTATTAACTGGAAGCTCATTTTATTAACTGGAAACTCATCTTATTAACTGGAAGTTCATTTTGCTAACTGGAAGTTGCTTTTCCTAACTGGAAGTTGCTTTTGTTAACTGGAAGTTCATTTTTTTAACTGGAAGCTCATTTTATTAACTGGGAGCTCTTTTTATTAACTGGAAGCTCATTTTGGTAACTGAAAGTTCATTTTGTTAACTGTAAGTTCATTATGTTAACTGAAAGTTCGTTTTGTTAGCTGGATGTTCATCTTTGTTACTGGAAGTTTATTTTGTTAACAGGAAGTTCACAATGGTAACCGGAAGCTCATTTTATTAACTGGAAGCTCGTTTTGTTTGCTGCAAGTTCATTTTGTTAACTGCAAGTTCAATTTATTAACTGGAAGCTCATTTTATTAACTGGAAGCTCATTTTGTCAACTGGAAATTCATTATGTTAACTGGAAGTTTATTTTGATAACTGAAAGTTCATTTTGGTAACTGGAAGTTCATTTTGTTAACTGAAATTTCATTTTGGTAACTGGAAGTTCATTTTAGTAGCTGGAAGTTCATTTTATTAACTGGAAGCTCATTTTATTAACTGGAAGCTCATTTTATTAACTGGAAGCTCATTTTGGTAACTGCAAGTTCATTTTGTTAACTGGAAGTTCATTTTAGTAGCTGGAAGTTCATTTTATTAACTGGAAGCTCATTTTATTAACTGGAAGCTCATTTTGGCAACTGCAAGTTCATTTTGTTAACTGGAAGTTGCTTTTGTTAACTGGAAGTTCATTTTATTAACTGGAAGCTCATTTTATTAACTGGAAACTCATTTTAGTAACTGGAAGCACATTTTGTTAACTGGAAGTTCATTATGTTAACTGGAAGTTCATTTTGTTAACTGTTAGTTGCTTTTGTTAACTGGAAGTTCATTTTATTAACTGGAAGCTCATTTTATTAACTGGAACCTCATTTTGTTAACTGGAAGCTCATTTTATTAACTGTAAGTTCATTATGTTAACTGAAAGTTCGTTTTGTTAGCTGGATGTTCATCTTTGTTACTGGAAGTTCATTTTGTTAACTGGAAGTTCATTTTATTAACTGAAAGCTCATTTTATTAACCGGAAGCTCATTTTATTAACTGGAAGCTCATTTTGTTTGCTGCAAGTTCATTTTGTTAACTGCAAGTTCAATTTATTAACTGGAAGCTCATTTTATTAACTGGAAGCTCATTTTGTCAACTGGAACTTCATTATGTTAACTGGAAGTTTATTTTGATAACTGAAAGTTCATTTTGGTAACTGGAAGTTCATTTTGTTAACTGAAATTTCAATTTGGTAACTGGAATTTCATTTTGTTAACTGCAAGTTCAATTTGTTAACTGCAATTTCATTATGTTAACTGGAAGTTCATTTTGTTAACTGGATGTTCATATTGTTAACTGCAAGTTCAATTTATTAAATGGAAGCTCATTTTATTAACTGGAAGTTCATTATGTTAACTGAAAGGTCATCTTGGTAACTTAAAGTTTATTTCGTTAACAGGAAGTTCATTATGTTAACTGGAAGTTCATTTTGGTAACTGGATGTTCATCTTGTTAACTGGAAGTTCATTTTGTTAACTGGAAGGTCATTTTTTTAACTGGAAGTACATTATGTTAACTGGAAAGTCATCTTGGTAACTGAAAGTTTATTTCGTTAACAGGAAGCTCATTTTATTAACTGGAAGTTCATTTTATTAACTGGAAGCTCATTTTATTAACTGGAAGTTCATTTTATTAACTGAAAGCTCATATTATTAACTGGAAACTCATCTTATTAACTGGAAGTTCATTTTGCTAACTGGAAGTTGCTTTTGCTAACTGGAAGTTGCTTTTGTTAACTGGAAGTTCATTTTTTAACTGGAAGCTCATTTTATTAACTGGGAGCTCTTTTTATTAACTGGAAGCTCATTTTGGTAACTGAAAGTTCATTTTGTTAACTGTAAGTTCATTATGTTAACTGAAAGTTCGTTTTGTTAGCTGGATGTTCATCTTTGTTACTGGAAGTTTATTTTGTTAACAGGAAGTTCACAATGGTAACCGGAAGCTCATTTTATTAACTGGAAGCTCGTTTTGTTTGCTGCAAGTTCATTTTGTTAACTGCAAGTTCAATTTATTAACTGCAAGCTCATTTTATTAACTGGAAGCTCATTTTGTCAACTGGAAATTCATTATGTTAACTGGAAGTTTATTTTGATAACTGAAAGTTCATTTTGGTAACTGGAAGTTCATTTTGTTAACTGAAATTTCATTTTGGTAACTGGAAGTTCATTTTAGTAGCTGGAAGTTCATTTTATTAACTGGAAGCTCATTTTATTAACTGGAAGCTCATTTTGGTAACTGCAAGTTCATTTTGTTAACTGGAAGTTCATTTTAGTAGCTGGAAGTTCATTTTATTATCTGGAAGCTCATTTTATTAACTGGAAGCTCATTTTGGTAACTGCAAGTTCATTTTGTTAACTGGAAGTTGCTTTTGTTAACTGGAAGTTCATTTTATTAACTGGAAGCTCATTTTATTAACTGGAAACTCATTTTAGTAACTGGAAGCTCATTTTGTTAACTGGAAGTTCATTATGTTAACTGGAAGTTCATTTTGTTAACTGGAAGTTGCTTTTGTTAACTGGAAGTTGCTTTTGTTAACTGGAAGTTCATTTTATTAACTGGAAGCTCATTTTACTAACTGGAACCTCATTTTATTAACTGGAAGCTCATTTTATTAACTGTAAGTTCATTATGTTAACTGAAAGTTCATTTTGGTAACTGGATGTTCATCTTGTTAACTGGAAGTTCATTTTGTTAACTGGAAGGTCATTTTTTTAACTGGAAGTACATTATGTTAACTGGAAAGTCATCTTGGTAACTGAAAGTTTATTTCGTTAACAGGAAGCTCATTTTATTAACTGGAAGTTCATTTTATTAACTGGAAGCTCATTTTATTAACTGGAAGTTCATTTTATTAACTGAAAGCTCATATTATTAACTGGAAACTCATCTTATTAACTGGAAGTTCATTTTGCTAACTGGAAGTTGCTTTTGCTAACTGGAAGTTGCTTTTGTTAACTGGAAGTTCATTTTTTTAACTGGAAGCTCATTTTATTAACTGGGAGCTCTTTTTATTAACTGGAAGCTCATTTTGGTAACTGAAAGTTCATTTTGTTAACTGTAAGTTCATTATGTTAACTGAAAGTTCGTTTTGTTAGCTGGATGTTCATCTTTGTTACTGGAAGTTTATTTTGTTAACAGGAAATTCACAATGGTAACCGGAAGCTCATTTTATTAACTGGAAGCTCGTTTTGTTTGCTGCAAGTTCATTTTGTTAACTGGAAGTTCATTTTAGTAGCTGGAATTTCATTTTATTAACTGGAAGCTCATTTTATTAACTGGAAGCTCATTTTGGTAACTGCAAGTTCATTTTGTTAACTGGAAGTTGTTTTTGTTAACTGGAAGTTCATTTTATTAACTGGAAGCTCATTTTATTAACTGGAAACTCATTTTAGTAACTGGAAGCTCATTTTGTTAACTGGAAGTTCATTATGTTAACTGGAAGTTCATTTTGTTAACTGTTAGTTGCTTTTGTTAACTGGAAGTTCATTTTATTAACTGGAAGCTCATTTTATTAACTGGAACCTCATTTTGTTAACTGGAAGCTCATTTTATTAACTGTAAGTTCATTATGTTAACTGAAAGTTCGTTTTGTTAGCTGGATGTTCATCTTTGTTACTGGAAGTTCATTTTGTTAACTGGAAGTTCATTTTATTAACTGAAAGCTCATATTATTAACTGGAAGCTCATTTTATTAACCGGAAGCTCATTTTATTAACTGGAAGCTCATTTTGTTTGCTGCAAGTTCATTTTGTTAACTGCAAGTTCAATTTATTAACTGGAAGCTCATTTTATTAACTGGAAGCTCATTTTGTCAACTGGAACTTCATTATGTTAACTGGAAGTTTATTTTGATAACTGAAAGTTCATTTTGGTAACTGGAAGTTCATTTTGTTAACTGAAATTTCTTTTTGGTAACTGGAATTTCATTTTGTTAACTGCAAGTTCAATTTGTTAACTGCAATTTCATTATGTTAACTGGAAGTTCATTTTGTTAACTGGATGTTCATATTGTTAACTGCAAGTTCAATTTATTAAATGGAAGCTCATTTTATTAACTGGAAGTTCATTATGTTAACTGAAAGGTCATCTTGGTAACTTAAAGTTTATTTCGTTAACAGGAAGTTCATTATGTTAACTGGAAGTTCATTTTGGTAACTGGATGTTCATCTTGTTAACTGGAAGTTCATTTTGTTAACTGGAAGGTCATTTTTTTAACTGGAAGTACATTATGTTAACTGGAAAGTCATCTTGGTAACTGAAAGTTTATTTCGTTAACAGGAAGCTCATTTTATTAACTGGAAGTTCATTTTATTAACTGGAAGCTCATTTTATTAACTGGAAGTTCATTTTATTAACTGAAAGCTCATATTATTAACTGGAAACTCATCTTATTAACTGGAAGTTCATTTTGCTAACTGGAAGTTGCTTTTGCTAACTGGAAGTTGCTTTTGTTAACTGGAAGTTCATTTTTTTAACTGGAAGATCATTTTATTAACTGGGAGCTCTTTTTATTAACTGGAAGCTCATTTTGGTAACTGAAAGTTCATTTTGTTAACTGTAAGTTCATTATGTTAACTGAAAGTTCGTTTTGTTAGCTGGATGTTCATCTTTGTTACTGGAAGTTTATTTTGTTAACAGGAAGTTCACAATGGTAACCGGAAGCTCATTTTATTAACTGGAAGCTCGTTTTGTTTGCTGCAAGTTCATTTTGTTAACTGCAAGTTCAATTTATTAACTGGAAGCTCATTTTATTAACAGGAAGCTCATTTTGTCAACTGGAAATTCATTATGTTAACTGGAAGTTTATTTTGATAACTGAAAGTTCATTTTGGTAACTGGAAGTTCATTTTGTTAACTGAAATTTCATTTTATTAACTGGAAGCTCATTTTGGTAACTGCAAGTTCATTTTGTTAACTGGAAGTTCATTTTAGTAGCTGGAAGTTCATTTTATTAACTGGAAGCTCATTTTATTAACTGGAAGCTCATTTTGGTAACTGCAAGTTCATTTTGTTAACTGGAAGTTGCTTTTGTTAACTGGAAGTTCATTTTATTAACTGGAAGCTCATTTTATTAACTGGAAACTCATTTTAGTAACTGGAAGCTCATTTTGTTAACTGGAAGTTCATTATGTTAACTGGAAGTTCATTTTGTTAACTGGAAGTTGCTTTTGTTAACTGGAAGTTCATTTTATTAACTGGAAGCTCATTTTATTAACTGTAAGTTCATTATGTTAACTGAAAGTTCGTTTTGTTAGCTGGATGTTCATCTTTGTTACTGGAAGTTCATTTTGTTAACTGGAAGTTCATTTTATTAACTGAAAGCTCATATTATTAACTGGAAGCTCATTTTATTAACCGGAAGCTCATTTTATTAACTGGAAGCTCATTTTGTTTGCTGCAAGTTCATTTTGTTAACTGCAAGTTCAATTTAATAACTGGAAGCTCATTTTATTAACTGGAAGCTCATTTTGTCAACTGGAAATTCATTATGTTAACTGGAAGTTTATTTTGATAACTGAAAGTTCATTTTGGTAACTGGAAGTTCATTTTGTTAACTGAAATTTCATTTTGGTAACTGGAATTTCATTTTGTTAACTGCAAGTTCAGTTTGTTAACTGCAATTTCATTATGTTAACTGGAAGTTCATTTTGTTAACTGGATGTTCATATTGTTAACTGCAAGTTCAATTTATTAAATGGAAGCTCATTTTATTAACTGGAAGTTCGTTATGTTAACTGAAAGGTCATCTTGGTAACTTAAAGTTTATTTCGTTAACAGGAAGTTCATTATGTTAACTGGAAGTTCATTTTGGTAACTGGATGTTCATCTTGTTAACTAAAAGTTCATTTTGTTAACTGGAAGGTCATTTTTTTAACTGGAAGTACATTATGTTAACTGGAAAGTCATCTTGGTAACTGAAAGTTTATTACGTTAACAGGAAGCTCATTTTATTAACTGGAAGTTCATTTTATTAACTGGAAGCTCATTTTATTAACTGGAAGCTCATTTTGGTAACTGGAAGCTCATTTTATTAACTGGAAGCTCATTTTGGTAACTGAAAGTTCATTTTGGGAACTGGAGGTTCCTTATGTTAACTGGAAGTTCATCTTGGTAACTGAAAGTTTATTTTGTTAACAGGAAGTTCACAATGGTAACTGGAATTTCATTTTGTTAACTAGAAGTTCATTTTGCTAACTGGAAGTTCATTTTATAAACTGGAAGCTCATTTTATTAACCGGAAGCTCATTTTATTAACTGGAAGCTCATTTTATTAACTGGAAGCTCATTTTATTAACTGGAAGTTCATTTTGTTAACTGGAAGTCCATTATGTTAACTGGAAGTTTATTTCGTTAACAGGAAGTTCATTGTGTTAACTGGAAGTTCATTTTGGTGACTGGAGGTTCATTTTGGTAACTGGATGTTCCTCTTGTTAACTGGAAGTTCATTTTGTTAAGTGGGAGGTCATTTTTTTAACTGGAAGGTCATCTTGCTAACTGAAAGTTTATTTCGTTAACAGGAAGTTCACTATGTTAACTGGAAGTTCATTTTATTAACTGGAAATTGATTTTGTTAACTGGAAGCTCATTTTATTAACTGGAAGTTCATTTTATTAACTGGAAGCTCATTTTATTAACTGGAAGCTCATTTTAATAACTGGAAGCTCATTTTGGTAACTGAAAGTTCATTTTGGGAACTGGAGGTTCATTATGTTAACTGGAAGTTCATCTTGGTAACTGAAAGTTTATTTTGTTAACAGGAAGTTCACAATGGTAACTGGAAGTTCATTTTGTTAACTGGAAGTTCATTTTGCTAACTGGAAGTTGCTTTTGTTAACTGGAAGTTCATTTTGTTAACTGGAAGTTGCTTTTGTTAACTGGAAGTTCATTTTATTAACTGGAAACTCATTTTATTAACTGGAAGTTCATTATGTTAACTGAAAGGTCATCTTGGTAACTTAAAGTTTATTTCGTTAACAGGAAGTTCATTATGTTAACTGGAAGTTCATTTTGGTAACTGGATGTTCATCTTGTTAACTGGAAGTTCATTTTGTTAACTGGAAGGTCATTTTTTTAACTGGAAGTACATTATGTTAACTGGAAAGTCATCTTGGTAACTGAAAGTTTATTTCGTTAACAGGAAGCTCATTTTATTAACTGGAAGTTCATTTTATTAACTGGAAGCTCATTTTATTAACTGGAAGTTCATTTTATTAACTGAAAGCTCATATTATTAACTGGAAACTCATCTTATTAACTGGAAGTTCATTTTGCTAACTGGAAGTTGCTTTTGCTAACTGGAAGTTGCTTTTGTTAACTGGAAGTTCATTTTTTTAACTGGAAGCTCATTTTATTAACTGGGAGCTCTTTTATTAACTGGAAGCTCATTTTGGTAACTGAAAGTTCATTTTGTTAACTGTAAGTTCATTATGTTAACTGAAAGTTCGTTTTGTTAGCTGGATGTTCATCTTTGTTACTGGAAGTTTATTTTGTTAACAGGAAGTTCACAATGGTAACCGGAAGCTCATTTTATTAACTGGAAGCTCGTTTTGTTTGCTGCAAGTTCATTTTGTTAACTGGAAGTTCATTTTAGTAGCTGGAAGTTCATTTTATTAACTGGAAGCTCATTTTATTAACTGGAAGCTCATTTTGGTAACTGCAAGTTCATTTTGTTAACTGGAAGTTGCTTTTGTTAACTGGAAGTTCATTTTATTAACTGGAAGCTCATTTTATTAACTGGAAACTCATTTTAGTAACTGGAAGCTCATTTTGTTAACTGGAAGTTCATTATGTTAACTGGAAGTTCATTTTGTTAACTGTTAGTTGCTTTTGTTAACTGGAAGTTCATTTTATTAACTGGAAGCTCATTTTATTAACTGGAACCTCATTTTGTTACCTGGAAGCTCATTTTATTAACTGTAAGTTCATTATGTTAACTGAAAGTTCGTTTTGTTAGCTGGATGTTCATCTTTGTTACTGGAAGTTCATTTTGTTAACTGGAAGTTCATTTTATTAACTGAAAGCTCATATTATTAACTGGAAGCTCATTTTATTAACCGGAAGCTCATTTTATTAACTGGAAGCTCATTTTGTTTGCTGCAAGTTCATTTTGTTAACTGCAAGTTCAATTTATTAACTGGAAGCTCATTTTATTAACTGGAAGCTCATTTTGTCAACTGGAACTTCATTATGTTAACTGGAAGTTTATTTTGATAACTGAAAGTTCATTTTGGTAACTGGAAGTTCATTTTGTTAACTGAAATTTCATTTTGGTAACTGGAATTTCATTTTGTTAACTGCAAGTTCAATTTGTTAACTGCAATTTCATTATGTTAACTGGAAGTTCATTTTGTTAACTGGATGTTCATATTGTTAACTGCAAGTTCAATTTATTAAATGGAAGCTCATTTTATTAACTGGAAGTTCGTTATGTTAACTGAAAGGTCATCTTGGTAACTTAAAGTTTATTTCGTTAACAGGAAGTTCATTATGTTAACTGGAAGTTCATTTTGGTAACTGGATGTTCATCTTGTTAACTAAAAGTTCATTTTGTTAACTGGAAGGTCATTTTTTTAACTGGAAGTACATTATGTTAACTGGAAAGTCATCTTGGTAACTGAAAGTTTATTACGTTAACAGGAAGCTCATTTTATTAACTGGAAGTTCATTTTATTAACTGGAAGCTCATTTTATTAACTGGAAGCTCATTTTGGTAACTGGAAGCTCATTTTATTAACTGGAAGCTCATTTTGGTAACTGAAAGTTCATTTTGGGAACTGGAGGTTCCTTATGTTAACTGGAAGTTCATCTTGGTAACTGAAAGTTTATTTTGTTAACAGGAAGTTCACAATGGTAACTGGAATTTCATTTTGTTAACTAGAAGTTCATTTTGCTAACTGGAAGTTCATTTTATAAACTGGAAGCTCATTTTATTAACCGGAAGCTCATTTTATTAACTGGAAGCTCATTTTATTAACTGGAAGCTCATTTTATTAACTGGAAGTTCATTTTGTTAACTGGAAGTCCATTATGTTAACTGGAAGTTTATTTCGTTAACAGGAAGTTCATTGTGTTAACTGGAAGTTCATTTTGGTGACTGGAGGTTCATTTTGGTAACTGGATGTTCCTCTTGTTAACTGGAAGTTCATTTTGTTAAGTGGGAGGTCATTTTTTTAACTGGAAGGTCATCTTGCTAACTGAAAGTTTATTTCGTTAACAGGAAGTTCACTATGTTAACTGGAAGTTCATTTTATTAACTGGAAATTGATTTTGTTAACTGGAAGCTCATTTTATTAACTGGAAGTTCATTTTATTAACTGGAAGCTCATTTTATTAACTGGAAGCTCATTTTAATAACTGGAAGCTCATTTTGGTAACTGAAAATTCATTTTGGGAACTGGAGGTTCATTATGTTAACTGGAAGTTCATCTTGGTAACTGAAAGTTTATTTTGTTAACAGGAAGTTCACAATGGTAACTGGAAGTTCATTTTGTTAACTGGAAGTTCATTTTGCTAACTGGAAGTTGCTTTTGTTAACTGGAAGTTCATTTTGTTAACTGGAAGTTGCTTTTGTTAACTGGAAGTTCATTTTATTAACTGGAAACTCATTTTATTAACTGGAAGTTCATTATGTTAACTGAAAGGTCATCTTGGTAACTTAAAGTTTATTTCGTTAACAGGAAGTTCATTATGTTAACTGGAAGTTCATTTTGGTAACTGGATGTTCATCTTGTTAACTGGAAGTTCATTTTGTTAACTGGAAGGTCATTTTTTTAACTGGAAGTACATTATGTTAACTGGAAAGTCATCTTGGTAACTGAAAGTTTATTTCGTTAACAGGAAGCTCATTTTATTAACTGGAAGTTCATTTTATTAACTGGAAGCTCATTTTATTAACAGGAAGCTCATTTTGTCAACTGGAAATTCATTATGTTAACTGGAAACTCATCTTATTAACTGGAAGTTCATTTTGCTAACTGGAAGTTGCTTTTGCTAACTGGAAGTTGCTTTTGTTAACTGGAAGTTCATTTTTTTAACTGGAAGCTCATTTTATTAACTGGGAGCTCTTTTTATTAACTGGAAGCTCATTTTGGTAACTGAAAGTTCATTTTGTTAACTGTAAGTTCATTATGTTAACTGAAAGTTCGTTTTGTTAGCTGGATGTTCATCTTTGTTACTGGAAGTTTATTTTGTTAACAGGAAGTTCACAATGGTAACCGGAAGCTCATTTTATTAACTGGAAGCTCGTTTTGTTTGCTGCAAGTTCATTTTGTTAACTGGAAGTTCATTTTAGTAGCTGGAAGTTCATTTTATTAACTGGAAGCTCATTTTATTAACTGGAAGCTCATTTTGGTAACTGCAAGTTCATTTTGTTAACTGGAAGTTGCTTTTGTTAACTGGAAGTTCATTTTATTAACTGGAAGCTCATTTTATTAACTGGAAACTCATTTTAGTAACTGGAAGCTCATTTTGTTAACTGGAAGTTCATTATGTTAACTGGAAGTTCATTTTGTTAACTGTTAGTTGCTTTTGTTAACTGGAAGTTCATTTTATTAACTGGAAGCTCATTTTATTAACTGGAACCTCATTTTGTTACCTGGAAGCTCATTTTATTAACTGTAAGTTCATTATGTTAACTGAAAGTTCGTTTTGTTAGCTGGATGTTCATCTTTGTTACTGGAAGTTCATTTTGTTAACTGGAAGTTCATTTTATTAACTGAAAGCTCATATTATTAACTGGAAGCTCATTTTATTAACCGGAAGCTCATTTTATTAACTGGAAGCTCATTTTGTTTGCTGCAAGTTCATTTTGTTAACTGCAAGTTCAATTTATTAACTGGAAGCTCATTTTATTAACTGGAAGCTCATTTTGTCAACTGGAACTTCATTATGTTAACTGGAAGTTTATTTTGATAACTGAAAGTTCATTTTGGTAACTGGAAGTTCATTTTGTTAACTGAAATTTCATTTTGGTAACTGGAATTTCATTTTGTTAACTGCAAGTTCAATTTGTTAACTGCAATTTCATTATGTTAACTGGAAGTTCATTTTGTTAACTGGATGTTCATATTGTTAACTGCAAGTTCAATTTATTAAATGGAAGCTCATTTTATTAACTGGAAGTTCGTTATGTTAACTGAAAGGTCATCTTGGTAACTTAAAGTTTATTTCGTTAACAGGAAGTTCATTATGTTAACTGGAAGTTCATTTTGGTAACTGGATGTTCATCTTGTTAACTAAAAGTTCATTTTGTTAACTGGAAGGTCATTTTTTTAACTGGAAGTACATTATGTTAACTGGAAAGTCATCTTGGTAACTGAAAGTTTATTACGTTAACAGGAAGCTCATTTTATTAACTGGAAGTTCATTTTATTAACTGGAAGCTCATTTTATTAACTGGAAGCTCATTTTGGTAACTGGAAGCTCATTTTATTAACTGGAAGCTCATTTTGGTAACTGAAAGTTCATTTTGGGAACTGGAGGTTCCTTATGTTAACTGGAAGTTCATCTTGGTAACTGAAAGTTTATTTTGTTAACAGGAAGTTCACAATGGTAACTGGAATTTCATTTTGTTAACTAGAAGTTCATTTTGCTAACTGGAAGTTCATTTTATAAACTGGAAGCTCATTTTATTAACCGGAAGCTCATTTTATTACCGGAAGCTCATTTTATTAACTGGAAGCTCATTTTATTAACTGGAAGTTCATTTTGTTAACTGGAAGTCCATTATGTTAACTGGAAGTTTATTTCGTTAACAGGAAGTTCATTGTGTTAACTGGAAGTTCATTTTGGTGACTGGAGGTTCATTTTGGTAACTGGATGTTCCTCTTGTTAACTGGAAGTTCATTTTGTTAAGTGGGAGGTCATTTTTTTAACTGGAAGGTCATCTTGCTAACTGAAAGTTTATTTCGTTAACAGGAAGTTCACTATGTTAACTGGAAGTTCATTTTATTAACTGGAAATTGATTTTGTTAACTGGAAGCTCATTTTATTAACTGGAAGTTCATTTTATTAACTGGAAGCTCATTTTATTAACTGGAAGCTCATTTTAATAACTGGAAGCTCATTTTGGTAACTGAAAGTTCATTTTGGGAACTGGAGGTTCATTATGTTAACTGGAAGTTCATCTTGGTAACTGAAAGTTTATTTTGTTAACAGGAAGTTCACAATGGTAACTGGAAGTTCATTTTGTTAACTGGAAGTTCATTTTGCTAACTGGAAGTTGCTTTTGTTAACTGGAAGTTCATTTTGTTAACTGGAAGTTGCTTTTGTTAACTGGAAGTTCATTTTATTAACTGGAAACTCATTTTATTAACTGGAAGTTCATTATGTTAACTGAAAGGTCATCTTGGTAACTTAAAGTTTATTTCGTTAACAGGAAGTTCATTATGTTAACTGGAAGTTCATTTTGGTAACTGGATGTTCATCTTGTTAACTGGAAGTTCATTTTGTTAACTGGAAGGTCATTTTTTTAACTGGAAGTACATTATGTTAACTGGAAAGTCATCTTGGTAACTGAAAGTTTATTTCGTTAACAGGAAGCTCATTTTATTAACTGGAAGTTCATTTTATTAACTGGAAGCTCATTTTATTAACTGGAAGTTCATTTTATTAACTGAAAGCTCATATTATTAACTGGAAACTCATCTTATTAACTGGAAGTTCATTTTGCTAACTGGAAGTTGCTTTTGCTAACTGGAAGTTGCTTTTGTTAACTGGAAGTTCATTTTTTTAACTGGAAGCTCATTTTATTAACTGGGAGCTCTTTTTATTAACTGGAAGCTCATTTTGGTAACTGAAAGTTCATTTTGTTAACTGTAAGTTCATTATGTTAACTGAAAGTTCGTTTTGTTAGCTGGATGTTCATCTTTGTTACTGGAAGTTTATTTTGTTAACAGGAAGTTCACAATGGTAACCGGAAGCTCATTTTATTAACTGGAAGCTCGTTTTGTTTGCTGCAAGTTCATTTTGTTAACTGGAAGTTCATTTTAGTAGCTGGAAGTTCATTTTATTAACTGGAAGCTCATTTTATTAACTGGAAGCTCATTTTGGTAACTGCAAGTTCATTTTGTTAACTGGAAGTTGCTTTTGTTAACTGGAAGTTCATTTTATTAACTGGAAGCTCATTTTATTAACTGGAAACTCATTTTAGTAACTGGAAGCTCATTTTGTTAACTGGAAGTTCATTATGTTAACTGGAAGTTCATTTTGTTAACTGTTAGTTGCTTTTGTTAACTGGAAGTTCATTTTATTAACTGGAAGCTCATTTTATTAACTGGAACCTCATTTTGTTACCTGGAAGCTCATTTTATTAACTGTAAGTTCATTATGTTAACTGAAAGTTCGTTTTGTTAGCTGGATGTTCATCTTTGTTACTGGAAGTTCATTTTGTTAACTGGAAGTTCATTTTATTAACTGAAAGCTCATATTATTAACTGGAAGCTCATTTTATTAACCGGAAGCTCATTTTATTAACTGGAAGCTCATTTTGTTTGCTGCAAGTTCATTTTGTTAACTGCAAGTTCAATTTATTAACTGGAAGCTCATTTTATTAACTGGAAGCTCATTTTGTCAACTGGAACTTCATTATGTTAACTGGAAGTTTATTTTGATAACTGAAAGTTCATTTTGGTAACTGGAAGTTCATTTTGTTAACTGAAATTTCATTTTGGTAACTGGAATTTCATTTTGTTAACTGCAAGTTCAATTTGTTAACTGCAATTTCATTATGTTAACTGGAAGTTCATTTTGTTAACTGGATGTTCATATTGTTAACTGCAAGTTCAATTTATTAAATGGAAGCTCATTTTATTAACTGGAAGTTCATTATGTTAACTGAAAGGTCATCTTGGTAACTTAAAGTTTATTTCGTTAACAGGAAGTTCATTATGTTAACTGGAAGTTCATTTTGGTAACTGGATGTTCATCTTGTTAACTGGAAGTTCATTTTGTTAACTGGAAGGTCATTTTTTTAACTGGAAGTACATTATGTTAACTGGAAAGTCATCTTGGTAACTGAAAGTTTATTTCGTTAACAGGAAGCTCATTTTATTAACTGGAAGTTCATTTTATTAACTGGAAGCTCATTTTATTAACTGGAAGTTCATTTTATTAACTGAAAGCTCATATTATTAACTGGAAACTCATCTTATTAACTGGAAGTTCATTTTGCTAACTGGAAGTTGCTTTTGCTAACTGGAAGTTGCTTTTGTTA
>RBVU03000114.1:0-21354 GCA_004115045.4 Sinella curviseta
TCACTATTTCTGGAATATAATTCGGTGACCTGCGCATTTTCGCATTTGTTGTAATAAACGTTCGTAGTTTGTGTAAATAATCTGGTTGATTCTCAATTTCACTAAAACTACTGAAATTTATCAAAGAGATGCTAACATACATATACATATAATGTAAAAATATCAACAAATTAACATCAAAATAAGAACGACATGACAAACAATGTCCCTGGTGGACTCATGACCAGTTCTGGGGTAAGTTTTCAAAGCCTGGGCATCGACATTAAAACTAACTATGAACTATTGCAGTGACATATGTACCCACAAGAATGAGATTGAAGTATGGATTACGTTGGTTAATTTACATTTCATAGTAGAATTAGATGTTTGGTCGGTCTCAGGCAGGCAACAACTCCGTATAGTAGCAACGATAAAGCTGTCATCAATGATGCTCAAATGCTTTCGATTCAAAGGATATTTCACTGATGAGTCATCATTTAATATACACACAATTCGACAGAAACAAGGGTGACATTCGAATTCGAAGATATCATTTCTTAGTATACTGTCCAACATATATTTGTGCCATTAGTGGTTAAATTAACCTTGACGCAATATTTCTCTTATCCTTAGATAATTTATGTCCCTAGTGGATTATTTTTTAAAGTGTAAAAAAGAGCTTAAAAGAATGTAGTTGTATAGGTTGCTTTACTACTGTTCTATTAAAAATATTTCTGCCATGTTACATAATTAGTATTATTTATTACCGTATAATTGTGTGGGTGGTTCAAACGTCTAATCGACAACGACAACTTCAGTAAATAATTAATACAGTTTTTTGACCCTCTACTGTCCAAAATTTGTTTAGGCAGAAAAGGACTAATGCCAGTATTGATGATATATTGTAGAGTATGGGTATCTTTAAATTGTTGAAGGATGGAGGATAATTTTATTAAAAGGACCATATTGAACCGGGCCACAAACAATAAAAATAGGAACAATCAGAATATTTGCTATTTTATCTTCATTAGAACCATTTTTCCGTACATGTTCTAGCCGTTCATAGTTCATGTACTTTAATGGGTGGAATGTTTTCGATCCATGTCAACATCCAGTAATTGAACATACAACACAAATTGGTTATTGGTAATGATGTCCATAATGCACTTGGTGCCAACGGCGGAATATATAATTCCCTGCTCACACGATATTGAATGCATAGAACCTTATGTCTATGGAATGATTTCCTTATTTTGTACTTGTACGAAGGTTTTCAGTAGACAATAAACTACTTATTTACTTACTGATCATAAGACTATGACTGAAAATACACACTCCTGGAATGTGTCATGGCTGAACTTAACACGCAAGATCTCTGTACAAGTCATCAGATATTGGAAACTGCAATAGGCTTGACATGCGATCAAGTAACCTCGACAACGATGATTTCACTGAAGTATAGCAGTCGTATTGTTTCAGTTACCTCGTCTTGTCTCGGTTGTCTACACGGAAGGAATATTCCTCCTTCTTTTCGCACATTTCCTGTCGTGCACAATTGAACCGGGCCACAAGCAATAAAAATAGGAACAATCAGAATATTTGCTATTTTATCTTCATTAGAACCATTTTTTTATACATGTTTGAATCGTTCATTGTTAACTACCGGAAGCATGAAATGCTTATATAGGTAGTTATTAACTACCGGAAGCATGGAATACTTATAAAGGTAGTTATTGCGATTTATCTGTTTGTCTGTCTGTGTGTCCGTAAGTCTGTAAACACTGTAACTTTTGTTAACATTGACCGATTTGGCTCAAACTTGGCATAGAGTTACCTCAGGTCATGAGAAAATTTGGTATTGATTTTGGGCTTCCAGGCCCCACCCCCGGGGGAATGGTGGGGGTACGGCCCCCATACTTCCTTATGGGGAAATTTTTTATTCGCTTATCTGATAGAGAATTTTATGCTGATCATTTTTTGTAATCCGCCCATGGGTCAATTTAACCAACTGTCGGAGTGGTGGCTCTATAACCCTCACGGGTCACAGGGTCACGAAAGGGTCAAAATATATTGTTTCGGAAATTGATCAAAGATAAGTGTTTGGGAAGGTGAAATGAGTGTACAGTTTCTCAATTTCACATACATCGCGATTCCGGGAGTTTTCTAATTCGGGTTTACACCCGTCCTAGTTAATGTATGTATGTTCTCATTTCGAATTCTTCCATTAGCTAAAACTGTCCTTTGCAAGTGAAATACGGACTTGTGACCAATGAGACTGTTATTCTTCACCTCGAGATTTAAAAAATGGTAGTGGTCAAATAAATCGCTGGCGGGCTGGGGCCCAAATGCACTTACGTAGGAATATGGCCCTTTCTTATTAAAGTGGAGGAAATGCCAATCTTTGATCAGTGGTATTCTTGATCAATGTTAGGAGTTGATTCAGTATTGTCAATGTTTATAGCACAGTCAATAAATTCTGTTTGTTATAAAAAGTCTGTAGTTTGGTGGGTAATTGATGTGTAGAATCACCAAATTATTGAACCTTCTGAAGTTATCGGTGATTGTTGCATTTCTAGAAGATTGTAAAAGTCTAATTATTAAAGATGAAGCTAGAACATATTGTTAGCTATTTTTTAATTGAAAATGAGTATGTTAAATGATTCCCTTATATTTATTATTTAGTTGAATTGGATGTTTGCAGTTAGTGGTTGTATGGGGTGGAGGTGTTAAGGATACCAAATACAACAGTAGCGTCTGATACCTTTTAACAAATTTATAAAGTTCTATCTATCTCTCTATTTAAATCACTCATTGTCAGTAGATCACCTTAAAGCAAACTTGTTCAGATCATTCTTCGTTGTAAGCAACGTATCGTGTTACCTGGCACGAAACGATTGACTAGTATGCATTAGAAAACGTCGTTGTTCTTCATGGAATTATTTTTTTAAATACTCGACATGATGTAGCATGGGCTTCCTGATTACGAATTTCCTTTGTTCATCCATTAACCGTGGTTGGTTTAAAACGTTGAAGAGTTGTCTTTCCATAACCGAAGAAGGTTTGGAAAAGCCTTACTATATATTTGCATTATAGAAAATTTCCTCGAATTTAATATAGCTTTAGCTTATAAAGCTTTCCTTTGACTAAAACCTAGAATAAAATATATTAAGAGAATGCTTTAAATCAATATCAATTCAGTTCTAATGTACGTTATATATATATCGCTGATGTAAAAGCCGAGCTTTTAAAAATATCAGACATATGGGATTAGCATTGAACATTAAAGGAAGGAAAAGCTTTTTTGTTGGAACCCGCCTTCATCGATTTTCAAACTTTTGTCTGAAGAATTGATTATTTTATGTTCCATTCGTCTTAAACACACGTCCGCCAAACTCCATCGAAGCTTTAAGCCAAGCTCTCTACATTTTATATTACCATCTGTTTCCAATAATAATTTCCATCTTGCTTATTAAAACATAGTCACAAATTACAAGTTTCTGCTAATTTTTGCAATGCATAAACGTCTTCACCTAACGGTGACCAATAGCAACATGACACCAACTGAAGCGTTCTTTAATATTCATCGTCGCATCCAAAAGATAGTTGCCCTGCCCTACTGGGTCCAATATACTCAACCAACTCTTCTCGAGAATACTTGCCGCAATAAAAGATATCACAAATTGTACAGACGTTATTCGCTTTTCAGTTTGACCTTCTACTTTGTGTTCTTCTTGTGTCGATTGATTTGGATGTTCCAACACTGGCATTCGTACACTCAACTGAATTTGGAAGGCGCTGTTGTCAGCTGTGGCATAACCTGTGTGCTGGCCATAACAAATACAGCTTGCTACGCTATCTTGAAACATGGTAGAATGATGCAACATATTATCAACCAGCAGACAAAAATGATTTCTCTGGAACAAGTCAGGTGTCATTGGATTTGTTCAGTTGCCGTTTTGTTACAATACGGGTGTGCAGCCGTTTGCTCTTTATTTCCTATTGTCCTATTCGCAGCTCCATTTGGCTTTGAACTTGATCCATATCAGTTGACGTTTGGAACTAGCCTTGGAATTAAACTGATGGCGTCCATATTTTACAGTAGTGTCGCGCCATATGGTGCATTCTCTCTATTGTCAGTACTCACACATTGGATGGCCTACATGGAGGGGCTAATACGTTACTCAACTCAGCTTCACTTTAAATATTCAAAGTACTCCATGTCGAGCCTAAAAATAATTCAGCTGTTCACATGCCACCAGCGTTTTCAAACAGTTAGATTGTATGCAACGATCGGAAACGAACTTTCCAGTCTGTTTCTTAGCGTTCTGATATTTGTCGGTATTTTTCTGGCAACTTGTACTTCATACTGCACACTCAGGCTATACCACTATCTGCACCCAATCTTGTATTTTATGACGCCAGCACTGACAATAGTGTGTGTTGCTATCGCCCTAATATTTACTTATATGGGGAGTATTTTATATAAGAACGGACTCATTTTCAAACAATTTTGGAGAGGATTTGTTGGAAGGAATGCTAGGGCAAGGAGGCTTGTTGACGCAGTTCCTATTGTAGGATTTCGGTTGGGGCCTTATGGCTTGGCTACTGCTAAGTTGGGGCTTAATATTTGTGACGATATTGTTCATAACACAGTTGCTTTACTTTTGGTGGAATCATTTTAAAATAGCGTACATTTTCGCTTTTCCTAGTTTGTACATAGTTCTAGACTAAGTTTATCATTTTATCAATGCAGTTGCATTGATAAATTTGTAAGCAATATATATGAACGTCACTAAGATACAGTCAAGTCAATTTTTGTCAAATAGGTGTATTGCTAAATGTAAAGTTTTGTCCTCAAATAAAGTAATATATACTTATGTAAATTCTATACCTGCAGAAATTCTTTGCAAATGGAAGTTGTGTATGAATTCGGAGGCGATTTTTCCCAATAAAATATCATTAAGCCCACTTTTCACAAAGCCGCATAAATGATTATAATACATAATATGCTATACTCCGTCTCCATCCACAACAGGAATGGCAGAAAAATGGTGACTAATTTGTTGGCTGAGTTAGAAGATTTTCCAAGTGTAATTAGAGACGTCATCGACAATCTAAGGCTTAGCATTATTAAAATTGACTAAATGTATGCCAAGCATATGGACATTGTATACAATCACTTGTACGACAGAATTGGTAGCATTGGGCATCCAGGAATATTTTGATTTCGTTTATTGAATTTGCTACTTCATTTATCCCATTCAGGTACACTGCTACAACAAGTAGTAGAGTGCTGTTCTAATGTAAGAACCAGTCATCAAATACAACCTACATAAGTGATCTTAATGTTGATTTCGTAATTTTCATATAGCATTCCTGTGGAACTTTTGACATATCCTAGTCATCATAAATAACACATAAAGTTTGATGAAATGGAAGTCAACTTATTACAATCCTCCACCACCGGACATCAAGCTGAAGACATGCATAGTTGCCAGTAACGAATAAAATGCCTTTCACAAACTAATCAATAACATTATATGTATTGCGCAATGGATTTGCGTCGTTTCTTTTGTTCAAGAGGGAAAATTATAAAATATAATAACTAAGATAGATAGATACTAACTAAATGCGCTATTCTCTAGTGTTTGGATCAAGAGCAAAATATACATTTAGAGCTTGTTTTTTACAGCGCCGATGAAGGATTGAGTGGGCTAGATATTTTAAATAGTTGATGTGCCACATGAAATTTCGGTTTTCGTTGGAGCCTCCTTTCTACAAAACTTTAAAAAATAAATAATAAAACGAAATTTTAAAGCCTAGTGACTACTGTTATTGTAAGTTATGTTGCCGCTTAAAATTCCATACGAAAGTAGAGGATATCAACATATTACGGAAAAATTCGAATTTCGTTTTAAGAGCATTTAAGTGAAGCATAAAAACCTGGCTAAAATAAATGTTTAATAACTAATACGTTTCCTCGACTCCTTGTCAGTTTTAATTGTAGTTTTCGTTGGACAAAAACTTAAAATATGTATCAAACGAAAGCTTCAATATATCTGAATTTACTTGGATGGTAAGGTAAGAAAATATTTTTTAACTTTGTGAGGAAAAAACCGAGTCTTGTAAAGTATTGCGGAAATATCAAAGTTAATAAGGATTTTAGAGGTAGGGAAAAAACAACGAATTATGGAACATTTTATCCGTCGATTTTTTAAAACGGGATTGTTCAAAAGAATTGATTGTTTACCGGCCCGGTCCCCGCGGATCCATTTCCCCGCCAGGGTAAAACTCCCCGCGGACCCAACTCCCCGCAGGCCCAACTCCCCGCGGACCCAACTCCCCGCATGCCCAACTCCCCGCAGGCTCAACTCCCCGCAGGCCCAACTCCCCGCGGATCCTACTCCCCGCAGGTCCATTTCCCCCCGACATATTTTCCCCGCTAGGGCTATTCCACATGTGATTCTTTCCCCGCATGAGTGACTTAAATGAAAGTAATTGTAAACGAATGAATAGCTGTGGATTCATATTAACGATTGAATTGCTAATTCACGTGTGCATGTATATTCAAAACATTGAAGGGGCAATCCTTTGCTCAAATCTTGAACATGGCTACCTGGGATGTTATTGTGCAATGTAGAATTTTATTACAGAATTTATTACTCTATTGCAGATTTTATTGTACCATTTGGGATTTTGTGGTGAAATTTTATGAATTAATATACTAATATAGATAAAAACTACAAGATTATAGATTAAAATTTGCCAAATTCATAAAATGTACATAACGTGATTAAAAATTATACAACTCATAATTAAAAAATTGTTCAATAAAATCACAAATTGTTCAATGACAGCCCAAATACAACAATAAAATCCCCGCATCGGCAATAGAGTAATACGTAGGGATTTCCAAAAGTAGTGAGACGACTTTATTCTACTCTCATTTTAAAACCGTTTGGCGAAATCAATCAGCGTGTTCCACATATATTCCCTGGACCCTTGCCCACCGTTTCCACATTGCACCAAATGTCCAGATACCATTGGGCTAGAGAGCCGTGCTTCTATGTTCAAAAATCGAAATTCCCGTTTTTTCACGTTTTTTCGGCACTGCCTTTTAAATGATGCTGCAGATTAGCCAGGACTCGCTGTAGTGCTCGTTTTTTTGTACACATCTTGTCATGATGAGTCCGTCGTTCATTTCCAGTCACCATTTCGACGCATGATAAACTCTACGTCCTTTGAGAGAAAGGTGCTATTTTGCAAATTTGCTTGCACTGAAAATTTGCTTTCTCAAACGTAATGTCTTCGGAAATGCATCCGCGACGGCGACACAAAGGTTCAAAATTGAAATCCAAGTACCTCCACACATTCAGGGGGTTTATGTGAACCAATTATGATATTTCTCACCGCTGGGACTGACTATCAAAATCGACGAGAGCTATCCTTTTCGTGACAAATCTATCATCGGTAACACTTAGAGTTTGTCTTAACTTTGACCTGTTTTACAGCGATAAGCCAGCTCTTTTAAGTCGCCGACGCCACCGATCGATTGTTGTCCGTTTAGGCACAGGATCTGCAACATATTTTGAAAATAATTGTGATTTGAACTGGTAGAAAGACCGTCCAAGAAAGGTAGCATCACTTTCTCACGAACATCTTACGTAAAGAAAAAAGATAATTTCAGGTTTAACAAGCTCTACCTCTGGATTGGTAATGTTCATCGCAACAGGTAGAATGTCAATCGAAAGACCGAACCTTGGTCTACCCTTTGGTATGAACACGGTCTGAATTGAAGAATCCGCCATAGAGATATGCCTTGTCAAAGTCGTCTCATTACTTTTGGAAATCCCTCGTACATTGTACAATGAAATCCCAGGTAGTCAATTCGGCAAACATTAATATATAATCTTGTAGCTTTTTATGTATATTAATACATGAAATTTCACAACAAAATTCCCAATTTCACAACAAAATTCCCAATTTCACAACAAAATTCCCAATTTCACAACAAAATTCCAAATTTCACAAAATTTCACAACAAAATTCCAAATTTCACAAAATTTCACAACAAAATTCCAAATTTCACAAAATTTCACAACAAAATTCCAAATTTCACAAAATTTCACAACAAAATTCCAAATTTCACAAAATTTCACAACAAAATTCCAAATTTCACAAAATTTCACAACAAAATTCCAAATTTCACAAAATTTCACAACAAAATTCCAAATTTCACAAAATTTCACAACAAAATTCCAAATTTCACAAAATTTCACAACAAAATTTCACAACAAAATTCCAAATTTCACAAAATTTCACAACAAAATTCCAAATTTCACAAAATTTCACAACAAAATTCCAAATTTCACAAAATTTCACAACAAAATTCCAAATTTCACAAAATTTCACAACAAAATTCCAAATTTCACAAAATTTCACAACAAAATTCCAAATTTCACAAAATTTCACAACAAAATTCCAAATTTCACAAAATTTCACAACAAAATTCCAAATTGCACAACAAAATTCCAAATTTCACAACAAAATTCCAAATTTCACCACAAAATCTCATATTCTAAAACAAAATCCCAAATTGCTCAATAAAATCTGCAATAGAGTAATAAATTCTGTAATAAAATTCTACATTGCACAATAACATCCCAGGTAGCCATGTTCAAGATTTAAGCAAAGGATTGCCCCTTCAATGTTTTGAATATACATGCACACGTGAATTAGCAATTCAATCGTTAATATGAATCCACAGCTATTCATTCGTTTACAATTACTTTCATTTAAGTCACTCATGCGGGGAAAGAATCACATGTGGAATAGCCATAGCGGGGAAAATATGTCGCGGGGAGTTGAGCCAGCGGGGAGTTGGGCTTGCGGGGAGTTGGGCCTGCGGGGAGTTGGGCCTGCGGGGAGTTGGGCCTGCGGGGAGTTGGGCCTGCGGGGAGTTGGGTCCGCGGGGAGTTTTACCCTGGCGGGGAAATGGATCCGCGGGGACCGGGCCGGTTACCAAGGATTTTAGAGGTAGGGAAAAAACAACGAATTATGGAACATTTTATCCGTCGATTTTTTAAAACGGGATTGTTCAAAAGAATTGATTATTTTAAATCACTTCGGTTTCCATGTGCCAAGGCTATACTAACCAACCAACATTTATTGTTTTAGTTGGCTAGTCAGTTCATACACTCAAAGGATTACTTTGACAAATATAAATTTCTCTCATCCTTAACAATTGAAAGATCTCCACTTACACTAATAGACAGCAACATGGCATTAACCAAAGGATTTCTTAATATTCATCGCCACCTCCAAAAGATCGTTACCCTTCCCTACGGAGTCCACAATACTCAACCAATTATCATCGATAATCCTCTCTACAGGAAACGATATAACAAAATCTACCGATTTTATTTGGTTTTCAGTGTACCCGTCTACTCTGCTTTCTTGCTGTGTCATTTGATGTGGATGAGCAAGCATTGGCATTCCTACACAAAATTCCATTTGCAAGATGGAGTAATGTTCGCCGGCGTACTTTGTTTGGCTAACATAGCAGGTTCCGCCTACTACGTTATCCACTCAAAAAGCAAAATTATTCAGTACGTTGTCAACCAGCGGATAAAATTACTTCCTGAAAAACCCGTATTCAGTCGAATTTCAGTTCTGTGTGTACTTTTACAATACGGATGTGCGGCATTGTGCTCACTATTTCCATTTGTCATTTCCGCAGCTCCATTTGTTATTAAAACTGACCCGATTCAAATGATGTTTGGAAATAGTCTTGGAACTAAACTGATGGCCTCCATATTGTACAGCACTATAGTACCACATGCGGCGTTTGCTCTACTATCAATGCTCACATTTTGGATGGCCTACATGGAAATACTAATACTTTACTCAAATAAACTTCATTTCAAAAATTCAAAAAACACGGTGACCCGCTTGTCAATTTTTCAACTCTTTGCATGTTACCGCCGCTTTCAAACTGTCAGATTATTCTTAACAATTGTAAACCAACTTTGTCATATTTTTAATACTGTGCTAATATTTGTTGGTATCTTTTTGGCATCCTGCACCGCATTTGGTACTATCAAACTGTATCATTATCTTGACCCATTGATATATTCTATATTACCGCTCATTACAATTGTGTGCTTTGCGATTGCGTTAATATTTAGTTACATGGCTAGTATTTTGTATAGGAATGGTCTCATGTTTAAACAGTTTTGGAGTGGACGATTATTCCAGAGTGCCAGGCCAAGGAGACTTATTGCTGCCTCTCCTGTTATAGGAATTATGGCGGGGCCGTACGGCTTGGCTACTGCAAAGTTGGGGATCAACATTTCCGATGATATTATCCAAAATACTGTAAATATGCTTATGGAGTCAACCATATAAAATATCCTGTTAATTGAATACAGTTTTTATATCACTAGTTTCAATAATATTGTATGCAATTTAGCTCAATTTAATACAAGTATTTATGCAATACTTTAATTGTTGATGTTGAACTAACTTGAATGTTACATATAATTGTAAATATCGTTAGCATATTCAATAAATACTTACGACATCTGTTTCTAAATGATCAATACGAATAAATGTGTTGTAGACGGTTAGTTGTTGTCTAAACAAAACTATTGCATATATGTACCATGAGCGAAAAAAATTGCTTTTCATCGATTATTTCTTGGAGTCTGCTTAATAATATAGTTTGATGATTGTATACTTTTATTAGAATAGTAGACTATTATTTAAACAGCGATACATTTCCTTACATCTGCACATAATTATGTAATAAGTCATATTTGATTAAATATAATGAGAAATAAGTTATTGAATAATGCCTGAGTTTGGCCCTAAACTGCGTAAAGGTATCATATTTGAATACGTTATAACTTTTCCAATATTTAATCAAAGGTAGCCAGTACAGAGTATAGGCAGTACCGAGTATAGGCAGTACAGAGTATAGGCAGTACAGAGTATAGGCAGTACAGAGTATAGGCAGCACAGAATATAGGCAGCACAGAGTATAGGCAGTACAGAGTATAGGCAGTACAGAGTATAGGCAGTACAGAGTATAGGCAGTACAGAGTATAGGCAGTACAGAGTATAGGCAGTACAGAGTATAGGCAGTACAGAGTATAGGCAGTACAGAATATAGGCAGTACAGAGTATAGGCAGTACAGAGTATAGGCAGTACAGAGTATAGGCAGTACAGAATATAGGCAGTACAGAGTATAGGCAGCACAGAGTATAGGCAGTACAGAGTATAGGCAGTACAGAGTATAGGCAGTACAGAGTATAGGCAGTACAGAGTATAGGCAGTACAGAGTATAGGCAGTACAGAGTATAGGCAGTACAGAGTATAGGCAGTACAGAGTATAGGCAGTACAGAGTATAGGCAGTACAGAGTATAGGCAGTACAGAGTATAGGCAGTACAGAGTATAGGCAGTACAGAGTATAGGCAGTACAGAGTATAGGCAGTACAGAGTATAGGCAGTACAGAGTATAGGCAGTACAGAGTATAGGCAGTACAGAGTATAGGCAGTACAGAGTATAGGCAGTACAGAGTATAGGCAGTACAGAGTATAGGCAGTACAGAGTATAGGCAGTACAGAGTATAGGCAGTACAGAGTATAGGCAGTACAGAGTATAGGCAGTACAGAGTATAGGCAGTACAGAGTATAGGCAGTACAGAGTATAGGCAGTACAGAGTATAGGCAGTACAGAGTATAGGCAGTACAGAGTATAGGCAGTACAGAGTATAGGCAGTACAGAGTATAGGCAGTACAGAGTATAGGCAGTACAGAGTATAGGCAGTACAGAGTATAGGCAGTACAGAGTATAGGCAGTACAGAGTATAGGCAGTACAGAGTATAGGCAGTACAGAGTATAGGCAGTACAGAGTATAGGCAGTACAGAGTATAGGCAGTACAGAGTATAGGCAGTACAGAGTATAGGCAGTACAGAGTATAGGCAGTACAGAGTATAGGCAGTACAGAGTATAGGCAGTACAGAGTATAGGCAGTACAGAGTATAGGCAGTACAGAGTATAGGCAGTACAGAGTATAGGCAGTACAGAGTATAGGCAGTACAGAGTATAGGCAGTACAGAGTATAGGCAGTACAGAGTATAGGCAGTACAGAGTATAGGCAGTACAGAGTATAGGCAGTACAGAGTATAGGCAGTACAGAGTATAGGCAGTACAGAGTATAGGCAGTACAGAGTATAGGCAGTACAGAGTATAGGCAGTACAGAGTATAGGCAGTACAGAGTATAGGCAGTACAGAGTATAGGCAGTACAGAGTATAGGCAGTACAGAGTATAGGCAGTACAGAGTATAGGCAGTACAGAGTATAGGCAGTACAGAGTATAGGCAGTACAGAGTATAGGCAGTACAGAGTATAGGCAGTACAGAGTATAGGCAGTACAGAGTATAGGCAGTACAGAGTATAGGCAGTACAGAGTATAGGCAGTACAGAGTATAGGCAGTACAGAGTATAGGCAGTACAGAGTATAGGCAGTACAGAGTATAGGCAGTACAGAGTATAGGCAGTACAGAGTATAGGCAGTACAGAGTATAGGCAGTACAGAGTATAGGCAGTACAGAGTATAGGCAGTACAGAGTATAGGCAGTACAGAGTATAGGCAGTACAGAGTATAGGCAGTACAGAGTATAGGCAGTACAGAGTATAGGCAGTACAGAGTATAGGCAGTACAGAGTATAGGCAGTACAGAGTATAGGCAGTACAGAGTATAGGCAGTACAGAGTATAGGCAGTACAGAGTATAGGCAGTACAGAGTATAGGCAGTACAGAGTATAGGCAGTACAGAGTATAGGCAGTACAGAGTATAGGCAGTACAGAGTATAGGCAGTACAGAGTATAGGCAGTACAGAGTATAGGCAGTACAGAGTATAGGCAGCACAGAGTATAGGCAGTACAGAGTATAGGCAGTACAGAGTATAGGCAGTACAGAGTATAGGCAGTACAGAGTATAGGCAGTACAGAGTATAGGCAGTACAGAGTATAGGCAGTACAGAGTATAGGCAGTACAGAGTATAGGCAGTACAGAGTATAGGCAGTACAGAGTATAGGCAGTACAGAGTATAGGCAGTACAGAGTATAGGCAGTACAGAGTATAGGCAGTACAGAGTATAGGCAGTACAGAGTATAGGCAGTACAGAGTATAGGCAGTACAGAGTATAGGCAGTACAGAGTATAGGCAGTACAGAGTATAGGCAGTACAGAGTATAGGCAGTACAGAGTATAGGCAGTACAGAGTATAGGCAGTACAGAGTATAGGCAGTACAGAGTATAGGCAGTACAGAGTATAGGCAGTACAGAGTATAGGCAGTACAGAGTATAGGCAGTACAGAGTATAGGCAGTACAGAGTATAGGCAGTACAGAGTATAGGCAGTACAGAGTATAGGCAGTACAGAGTATAGGCAGTACAGAGTATAGGCAGTACAGAGTATAGGCAGTACAGAGTATAGGCAGTACAGAGTATAGGCAGTACAGAGTATAGGCAGTACAGAGTATAGGCAGTACAGAGTATAGGCAGTACAGAGTATAGGCAGTACAGAGTATAGGCAGTACAGAGTATAGGCAGTACAGAGTATAGGCAGTACAGAGTATAGGCAGTACAGAGTATAGGCAGTACAGAGTATAGGCAGTACAGAGTATAGGCAGTACAGAGTATAGGCAGTACAGAGTATAGGCAGTACAGAGTATAGGCAGTACAGAGTATAGGCAGTACAGAGTATAGGCAGTACAGAGTATAGGCAGTACAGAGTATAGGCAGTACAGAGTATAGGCAGTACAGAGTATAGGCAGTACAGAGTATAGGCAGTACAGAGTATAGGCAGTACAGAGTATAGGCAGTACAGAGTATAGGCAGTACAGAGTATAGGCAGTACAGAGTATAGGCAGTACAGAGTATAGGCAGTACAGAGTATAGGCAGTACAGAGTATAGGCAGTACAGAGTATAGGCAGTACAGAGTATAGGCAGTACAGAGTATAGGCAGTACAGAGTATAGGCAGTACAGAGTATAGGCAGTACAGAGTATAGGCAGTACAGAGTATAGGCAGTACAGAGTATAGGCAGTACAGAGTATAGGCAGTACAGAGTATAGGCAGTACAGAGTATAGGCAGTACAGAGTATAGGCAGTACAGAGTATAGGCAGTACAGAGTATAGGCAGTACAGAGTATAGGCAGTACAGAGTATAGGCAGTACAGAGTATAGGCAGTACAGAGTATAGGCAGTACAGAGTATAGGCAGTACAGAGTATAGGCAGTACAGAGTATAGGCAGTACAGAGTATAGGCAGTACAGAGTATAGGCAGTACAGAGTATAGGCAGTACAGAGTATAGGCAGTACAGAGTATAGGCAGTACAGAGTATAGGCAGTACAGAGTATAGGCAGTACAGAGTATAGGCAGTACAGAGTATAGGCAGTACAGAGTATAGGCAGTACAGAGTATAGGCAGTACAGAGTATAGGCAGTACAGAGTATAGGCAGTACAGAGTATAGGCAGTACAGAGTATAGGCAGTACAGAGTATAGGCAGTACAGAGTATAGGCAGTACAGAGTATAGGCAGTACAGAGTATAGGCAGTACAGAGTATAGGCAGTACAGAGTATAGGCAGTACAGAGTATAGGCAGTACAGAGTATAGGCAGTACAGAGTATAGGCAGTACAGAGTATAGGCAGTACAGAGTATAGGCAGTACAGAGTATAGGCAGTACAGAGTATAGGCAGTACAGAGTATAGGCAGTACAGAGTATAGGCAGTACAGAGTATAGGCAGTACAGAGTATAGGCAGTACAGAGTATAGGCAGTACAGAGTATAGGCAGTACAGAGTATAGGCAGAACAGAGTATAGGCAGTACAGAGTATAGGCAGTACAGAGTATAGGCAGTACAGAGTATAGGCAGTACAGAGTATAGGCAGTACAGAGTATAGGCAGTACAGAGTATAGGCAGTACAGAGTATAGGCAGTACAGAGTATAGGCAGTACAGAGTATAGGCAGTACAGAGTATAGGCAGTACAGAGTATAGGCAGTACAGAGTATAGGCAGTACAGAGTATAGGCAGTACAGAGTATAGGCAGTACAGAGTATAGGCAGTACAGAGTATAGGCAGTACAGAGTATAGGCAGTACAGAGTATAGGCAGTACAGAGTATAGGCAGTACAGAGTATAGGCAGTACAGAGTATAGGCAGTACAGAGTATAGGCAGTACAGAGTATAGGCAGTACAGAGTATAGGCAGTACAGAGTATAGGCAGTACAGAGTATAGGCAGTACAGAGTATAGGCAGTACAGAGTATAGGCAGTACAGAGTATAGGCAGTACAGAGTATAGGCAGTACAGAGTATAGGCAGTACAGAGTATAGGCAGTACAGAGTATAGGCAGTACAGAGTATAGGCAGTACAGAGTATAGGCAGTACAGAGTATAGGCAGTACAGAGTATAGGCAGTACAGAGTATAGGCAGTACAGAGTATAGGCAGTACAGAGTATAGGCAGTACAGAGTATAGGCAGTACAGAGTATAGGCAGTACAGAGTATAGGCAGTACAGAGTATAGGCAGTACAGAGTATAGGCAGTACAGAGTATAGGCAGTACAGAGTATAGGCAGTACAGAGTATAGGCAGTACAGAGTATAGGCAGTACAGAGTATAGGCAGTACAGAGTATAGGCAGTACAGAGTATAGGCAGTACAGAGTATAGGCAGTACAGAGTATAGGCAGTACAGAGTATAGGCAGTACAGAGTATAGGCAGTACAGAGTATAGGCAGTACAGAGTATAGGCAGTACAGAGTATAGGCAGTACAGAGTATAGGCAGTACAGAGTATAGGCAGTACAGAGTATAGGCAGTACAGAGTATAGGCAGTACAGAGTATAGGCAGTACAGAGTATAGGCAGTACAGAGTATAGGCAGTACAGAGTATAGGCAGTACAGAGTATAGGCAGTACAGAGTATAGGCAGTACAGAGTATAGGCAGTACAGAGTATAGGCAGTACAGAGTATAGGCAGTACAGAGTATAGGCAGTACAGAGTATAGGCAGTACAGAGTATAGGCAGTACAGAGTATAGGCAGTACAGAGTATAGGCAGTACAGAGTATAGGCAGTACAGAGTATAGGCAGTACAGAGTATAGGCAGTACAGAGTATAGGCAGTACAGAGTATAGGCAGTACAGAGTATAGGCAGTACAGAGTATAGGCAGTACAGAGTATAGGCAGTACAGAGTATAGGCAGTACAGAGTATAGGCAGTACAGAGTATAGGCAGTACAGAGTATAGGCAGTACAGAGTATAGGCAGTACAGAGTATAGGCAGTACAGAGTATAGGCAGTACAGAGTATAGGCAGTACAGAGTATAGGCAGTACAGAGTATAGGCAGTACAGAGTATAGGCAGTACAGAGTATAGGCAGTACAGAGTATAGGCAGTACAGAGTATAGGCAGTACAGAGTATAGGCAGTACAGAGTATAGGCAGTACAGAGTATAGGCAGTACAGAGTATAGGCAGTACAGAGTATAGGCAGTACAGAGTATAGGCAGTACAGAGTATAGGCAGTACAGAGTATAGGCAGTACAGAGTATAGGCAGTACAGAGTATAGGCAGTACAGAGTATAGGCAGTACAGAGTATAGGCAGTACAGAGTATAGGCAGTACAGAGTATAGGCAGTACAGAGTATAGGCAGTACAGAGTATAGGCAGTACAGAGTATAGGCAGTACAGAGTATAGGCAGTACAGAGTATAGGCAGTACAGAGTATAGGCAGTACAGAGTATAGGCAGTACAGAGTATAGGCAGTACAGAGTATAGGCAGTACAGAGTATAGGCAGTACAGAGTATAGGCAGTACAGAGTATAGGCAGTACAGAGTATAGGCAGTACAGAGTATAGGCAGTACAGAGTATAGGCAGTACAGAGTATAGGCAGTACAGAGTATAGGCAGTACAGAGTATAGGCAGTACAGAGTATAGGCAGTACAGAGTATAGGCAGTACAGAGTATAGGCAGTACAGAGTATAGGCAGTACAGAGTATAGGCAGTACAGAGTATAGGCAGTACAGAGTATAGGCAGTACAGAGTATAGGCAGTACAGAGTATAGGCAGTACAGAGTATAGGCAGTACAGAGTATAGGCAGTACAGAGTATAGGCAGTACAGAGTATAGGCAGTACAGAGTATAGGCAGTACAGAGTATAGGCAGTACAGAGTATAGGCAGTACAGAGTATAGGCAGTACAGAGTATAGGCAGTACAGAGTATAGGCAGTACAGAGTATAGGCAGTACAGAGTATAGGCAGTACAGAGTATAGGCAGTACAGAGTATAGGCAGTACAGAGTATAGGCAGTACAGAGTATAGGCAGTACAGAGTATAGGCAGTACAGAGTATAGGCAGTACAGAGTATAGGCAGTACAGAGTATAGGCAGTACAGAGTATAGGCAGTACAGAGTATAGGCAGTACAGAGTATAGGCAGTACAGAGTATAGGCAGTACAGAGTATAGGCAGTACAGAGTATAGGCAGTACAGAGTATAGGCAGTACAGAGTATAGGCAGTACAGAGTATAGGCAGTACAGAGTATAGGCAGTACAGAGTATAGGCAGTACAGAGTATAGGCAGTACAGAGTATAGGCAGTACAGAGTATAGGCAGTACAGAGTATAGGCAGTACAGAGTATAGGCAGTACAGAGTATAGGCAGTACAGAGTATAGGCAGTACAGAGTATAGGCAGTACAGAGTATAGGCAGTACAGAGTATAGGCAGTACAGAGTATAGGCAGTACAGAGTATAGGCAGTACAGAGTATAGGCAGTACAGAGTATAGGCAGTACAGAGTATAGGCAGTACAGAGTATAGGCAGTACAGAGTATAGGCAGTACAGAGTATAGGCAGTACAGAGTATAGGCAGTACAGAGTATAGGCAGTACAGAGTATAGGCAGTACAGAGTATAGGCAGTACAGAGTATAGGCAGTACAGAGTATAGGCAGTACAGAGTATAGGCAGTACAGAGTATAGGCAGTACAGAGTATAGGCAGTACAGAGTATAGGCAGTACAGAGTATAGGCAGTACAGAGTATAGGCAGTACAGAGTATAGGCAGTACAGAGTATAGGCAGTACAGAGTATAGGCAGTACAGAGTATAGGCAGTACAGAGTATAGGCAGTACAGAGTATAGGCAGTACAGAGTATAGGCAGTACAGAGTATAGGCAGTACAGAGTATAGGCAGTACAGAGTATAGGCAGTACAGAGTATAGGCAGTACAGAGTATAGGCAGTACAGAGTAAATGCAGTACAGAGTATAGGCAGTACAGAGTATAGGCAGTACAGAGTATAGGCAGTACAGAGTATAGGCAGTACAGAGTATAGGCAGTACAGAGTATAGGCAGTACAGAGTATAGGCAGTACAGAGTATAGGCAGTACAGAGTATAGGCAGTACAGAGTATAGGCAGTACAGAGTATAGGCAGTACAGAGTATAGGCAGTACAGAGTATAGGCAGTACAGAGTATAGGCAGTACAGAGTATAGGCAGTACAGAGTATAGGCAGTACAGAGTATAGGCAGTACAGAGTATAGGCAGTACAGAGTATAGGCAGTACAGAGTATAGGCAGTACAGAGTATAGGCAGTACAGAGTATAGGCAGTACAGAGTATAGGCAGTACAGAGTATAGGCAGTACAGAGTATAGGCAGTACAGAGTATAGGCAGTACAGAGTATAGGCAGTACAGAGTATAGGCAGTACAGAGTATAGGCAGTACAGAGTATAGGCAGTACAGAGTATAGGCAGTACAGAGTATAGGCAGTACAGAGTATAGGCAGTACAGAGTATAGGCAGTACAGAGTATAGGCAGTACAGAGTATAGGCAGTACAGAGTATAGGCAGTACAGAGTATAGGCAGTACAGAGTATAGGCAGTACAGAGTATAGGCAGTACAGAGTATAGGCAGTACAGAGTATAGGCAGTACAGAGTATAGGCAGTACAGAGTATAGGCAGTACAGAGTATAGGCAGTACAGAGTATAGGCAGTACAGAGTATAGGCAGTACAGAGTATAGGCAGTACAGAGTATAGGCAGTACAGAGTATAGGCAGTACAGAGTATAGGCAGTACAGAGTATAGGCAGTACAGAGTATAGGCAGTACAGAGTATAGGCAGTACAGAGTCATAGACAGTACAGAGTATAGGCAGAGACAGAGTATAGGCAGTACAGAGTATAGGCAGTACAGAGTATAGGCAGTACAGAGTATAGGCAGTACAGAGTATAGGCAGTACAGAGTATAGGCAGTACAGAGTATAGGCAGTACAGAGTATAGCAGTACAGAGTATAGGCAGTACAGAGTATAGGCAGTACAGAGTATAGGCAGTACAGAGTATAGGCAGTACAGAGTATAGGCAGTACAGAGTATAGGCAGTACAGAGTATAGGCAGTACAGAGTATAGGCAGTACAGAGTATAGGCAGTACAGAGTATAGGCGTACAGAGTATAGGCAGTACAGAGTATAGCAGTACAGAGTATAGGCAGTACAGACTATAGGCAGCACAGAGTATAGGCAGTACAGAGTATAGGCAGTACAGAGTATAGGCAGTACAGAGTATAGGCAGACAGAGTATAGGCAGTACAGAGTATAGGCAGTACAGAGTATAGGCAGTACAGAGTATAGGCAGTACAGAGTATAGGCAGTACAGAGTATAGGCAGTACAGAGTATAGGCAGTACCGAGTATAGGCAGCACAGAGATAGGACAGTACCGAGTATAGACAGTTCCGAGTATAGGCAGTACAGAGTAGTAGGCAGTACAGAGTATAGGCAGTACAGAGTATAAGCAGCGCAGAGTCTAGGCAGTACAGAGTATAGGCAGTCACAGAGTAGCTGGCAAGTACAGAGTATAGGCAGTACAGAGTATAGGCAGTACAGAGTTATAGGCAGCACAGAGTATAGGCGCACAGAGTATAGCAGTACAGAGTATAGGCAGTACAGAGTTATGGCAGTACAGAGTATAGGCAGTACCGAGTTCAGTATAGGCAGGACAGAGTATAGGCAGCACGAGTAGAGTATAGGCCGCACAGCGTATAGCCGTACAGGCGTATAGGCAGTACAGAGTATGGCAGTACAGCGTATAGGCAGTACAGGGTATAGGCAGTACAGAGTATAGGCAGCACAGAGTATAGGACAGTACGAGTATAGGCAGTACAGACTATAGGCAGTTAAGATTATCGGCAGTACAGAGTATAGGCATTTCAGACTATAGGCAGTACAGAGTATAGTCAGTACAGACTATAGGCAGTACAGAGTATACGCAGTACAGAGTATAAGCAGTACAGAGTATAGGCAGTACAGAGTATAGGCAGCACAGAGTATAGCCAGCACAGAGTATAGGCAGCACAGAGTATTGGCAGTACAGAGTATAGCAGTACAGGGATGAGGCAGTCAGAGTATAGGGCAGTACAGAGTATAGGCAGTACAGAGTATAGGCAGTACCGAGTATAGGCAGTACAGAGTATAGGCAGTACAGCGTATAGCAGGACAGAGTATAGGCAGTACAGAGTATAGCAGCACAGACGTATAGGCAGCACAGAGTATAGGCAGCACGCGTATAGGCAGTACAGAGTATAGGCAGGACAGAGTATAGGCAGCTACAGAGTATAGGCAGTACCGGAGTTATAGCAGTACAGAGTATAGGCAGTACAGAGTATAGCAGTACAGAGTATAGGCGTACAGAGTATAGGCAGTACAGAGAGTATAGGCAGTACAGAGTATAGGCAGTACAGAGTATAGCAGCACAGCAGTATAGGCAGCACAGAGTATAGGCAGTACAGAGTATAGCAGTACAGAGTATAGGCAGCTCGAGGATAGGCAGTCCAGAGTATAGGCAGCACAGAGTATAGGCAGTCAGAGTATAGCCAGTACAGAGTATAGGCAGTACCGAGTATGGCAGTACAGAGTATAGGCAGGCACAGAGTCTGAGGCACAGTACAGAGTCTAGCGCAGTACAGAGTATAGGACAGTACAGAGGATAGGCAGTACAGAGTATAGGCAGTACAGAGTATAGGCAGTACAGCGTATAGGCAGTACAGAGTATAGGCAGTACAGAGTATAGGCAGTACAGAGTATAGGCAGTACAGAGTATAGGCAGTACAGAGTATAGGCAGTACAGAGTATAGGCAGTACAGAGAATAGGCAGTACAGAGTATAGGCAGTACAGAGTATAGGCAGTACAGAGTATAGGCAGTACAGAGTATAGGCAGTACAGAGTATAGGCAGTACAGAGTATAGGCAGTACAGAGTATAGGCAGTACAGAGTATAGGCAGTACAGAGTATAGGCAGTACAGAGTATAG
>RBVU03000115.1:0-20878 GCA_004115045.4 Sinella curviseta
ACTGGTGAGCACTGGCTGCACTGGTGAGCACTGGCTGTCACTGGTGATCACTGGCTGCAATTGGCCGTAACTGGTGAGCATTGGCTGAAGCTGGTGAGCACTGGCTGACACTGGTGAGCACTGGCTGTCACTGGCTGTCACTGGCTGTCACTGGTGAGCACTGGCTGTCACTGGTGAGCACTGGCTGTCACTGGTGAGCACTGGCTGTCACTGGTGAGCACTGGCTGTCACTGGTGAGCACTGGCTGTCACTGGTGAGCACTGGCTGTCACTGGTGAGCACTGGCTGTCACTGGTTCGCACTGGCTGTCACTGTTGACCACTGGCTGTCACTGGTGAGCACTGGCTGTCACTGGCTGAGCACTGGCTCTCATTGGTGACCACTGGCTGTCACTGGTGTGCACTGGCTGTCACTGGTGACCACTGGTTGTCACTGGTGAGCACTATCTGTCACTGGTGACCACTGGCTGTCACTGGTAGGAACTGGCTGACACTGGTTAGCACTGACTGTAATTGGCTGTCACTGGTGAGTACTTACTGACACTGGTGAGCACTGGCTGACACTGGTGAGCACTGGCTGACACTGGTGAGCACTGGCTGACACTGGTGAGCAATTGCTGACACTGGTGAGCACTGGCTGACACTGGTGAGCAATTGCTGACACTAGTGAACACTGGCTGTAACTGGTGAGCACTGGCTGACACTGGCTGTCACTAGTGAGCACTGGCTGTCACTGTTGAGCACTGGTGAGCACTGGCTGACACTGGTAAATACTGGTTGACACTGGTAAATACTGGTTGACACTGGTGAGAACTGGCTGACACTGGTGAGCACTGGCTGACACTGGTGAGCACTGGTTTTATCGGGTGACCACTGGCCGACACTGGTTAGCACTGGCTGGCACTGGTGAGTAATGGCTGACACTGGTGGGCACTGGCTGTAACTTTTGAGCACTGGCTGTCACTGGTGAGCACTGGCTGTCACTGGCTGTCACTGGTGAGCACTGGCTGACACTGGTGAGCACTGTGGTGAACTGGCTGTCACTGGTGAGCACTGGCTGACACTGGTGAGCACTGGCTGACACTGGTGAGCACTGGCTGACACTGGTGAGCACTGGCTGACACTGGTGAGCACTGGCTGTCACTGGTGAGCACTGGCTGTAACTGGCTGTCACTGGCTGTCACTAGTGAGCACTGGCTGTAACTGGTGAGCACTGGCTGACACTGGTGAGCACTGGCTGTCACTGGTGAGCACTGGCTGTCACTGGTGAGCACTGGCTGACACTGGTGAGCACTGGCTGACACTGGTGAGCACTGGCTGTAACTGGTGAGCACTGGCTGTCACTGGTGAGCACTGGCTGTCACTGGTGAGCACTGGCTGACACTGGTGAGCACTGGCTGTCACTGGTGAGCACTGGCTGTCACTGGTGAGCACTGGCTGTCACTGGTGAGCACTGGCTGAACTGGTGAGCACTCACTGTAATGGCTGTCACTGGTGAGCACTATCTGTCACTGGTGAGCACTGGCAGTCACTGGTAGGAACTGGCTGACACTGGTTAGCACTGACTGTAATTGGCTGTCACTGGTGAGCACTGGCAGTCACTGGTGGGAACTGGCTGACACTGGTGAGCACTGACTGTAATTGGCTGTCAATGGTGAGTACTGGCTGACACTGGTGAGCACTGGCTGACACTGGTGAGCACTGGCTGACACTGGTGAGCACTGGCTGACACTGGTGAGCACTGGCTGACACTGGTGAGCACTGGCTGAAACTGGTGAGCACTGGCTGACACTGGTGAGCATTGGCTGACACTGGTGAGCACTGGCTTACACTGTTGAACACTGGCTGACACTGGTGAAGACTGGCTGACACTGGTGAGCACTGGCTCTTACTGGTGAGCACTGGTTGTAACCGGTGAGCACTGGTAGTAACCGGTGAGCACTGGTTTTATATGGTGACAACTGGCTGAAACTGGTAAGCACTGGCTGCCACTGGTGAGAACTGGCTGTCACTGGTGGGAACCGGTGAGAACTGACTTTAATAAGCTGTCACTGGTGGGAACTGGTGAGAACTGACTTTAATAAGCTGTCACTGGTGAGCACTGGCTGTCACTGGTGAGCACTGCCTGACACGGGGGAGCACTGGCTGTAACTTGTGAGCACTGACTGAAACTGGTGAGCACTGGCTGACACTGGTGAGAACTAGCTGTCACTGGTGAGCACAGGCTGTCACTGTGGAGCACTGGCTATCACTGGTAAGCACTGGCTGTCACTGGTGAGCACTATCTGTCACTGGTGAGCACTGGCTGTCACTGGTTAGCACTGGCGGACACTGTTGAGCACTGGCTGACACTGGTGAGCACTGGCTGACACTGGTGAGCACTGGCTGACACTGGTGAGCACTGGCTCTAACTGGTGAGCACTGGTTGTAACCGGTGAGCACTGGTAGTAAAAGGTGAGCACTGGTTTTATCTGGTGACAACTGGCTGAAACAGGTAAGCACTGGCTGTCACTGGTGAGACTGATTGTAACTGGTGAGCACTGGCTGACATTGGTGAGCACTGGCTGTCACTGGTGATCACTGGCTGCAATTGGCCGTAACTGGTGAGCATTGGCTGAAGCTGGTGAGCACTGGCTGACACTGGTGAGCACTGGCTGTCACTGGCTGTCACTGGCTGTCACTAGTGTGCACTGGCTGTCAATGGTGAGCACTGGCTGTCAATGGTGAGCACTGGCTGTAACTTGTGAGCATAGGTTGTAACTGGTGAGCACTGGCTGTCACTGGTAAGCACTGGCAGTCACTGATGAGCACTGGCTGTCACTGGTAAGCACTGGCTGTCACTGCTGAGAACTGGCTGTCACTGGTGGGCACTGGCTGTAACTGGTGAGCACTGGCTGTAACCGGTGAGCACTGGCTGTAACTGGTGAGCACTGGCTGAAACTGGTGAGCACTGGTAGTAACCGGTGAGCACTGGTTTTATCTGGTGACCACTGAAACTGTTAGGCACTGGCTGTCACTGGTGAGCACTATCTGTCACTGGTGAGCACTGGCAGTCACTGGTAGGAACTGGCTGACACTGGTTAGCACTGACTGTAATTGGCTGTCACTGGTGAGAACTGGCTGTCACTGGGGAGCACTGGCTGTCACTGGTAAGCACTGGCTGTCACTGCTGAGCACTATCTGTCACAGGTGAGCACTGGTAGTCACTGGTGGGAACTGGCTGACACTGGTTAGCACTGACTGAAATTGGCTGTCACTGGTGAGTACTTACTGACACTGGTGAGCACTGGCTGACACTGGTGAGCACTGGCTGACACTGGTGAGCAATTGCTGACACTGGTGAGCACTGGCTGTCACTGATGAGCACTGGCTGTAAATGGCTGTCACTGGCTGTCACTAGTGAACACTGGCTGTAACTGGTGAGCACTGGCTGACACTGGCTGGCACTGGCTGTCACTAGTGAGCACTGGCTGTCACTGTTGAGCACTGGTGAGCACTGGGTGACACTGGTAAATACTGGTGGACACTGGTGAGAACTGGCTGTCACTGGCTGTCACTAGTGAGCACTGGCTGTCACTGTTGAGCACTGGTGAGCACTGGCTGACACTGGTAAATACTGGTTGACACTGGTAAATACTGGTTGACACTGGTGAGTAATGGCTGACACTGGTGGGCACTGGCTGTAACTGGTGAGCACTGGCTGTAACTGGTGAGCAATGGCTGTCACTGGTGAGAACTGCCTGTCACTAATGAGCACTGGCTGTCACTGGTGAGAACTGGCAGTCACTGGTGGGAACTGGCTGACACTGGTGAGCACTGACTGTAATTGGAAGTCACTGGTGAGTACTGGCTGACACTGGTGGGAACTGGCTGTCACTGGTAAGCACTGGCTGTCACTGGTGAGAACTGGTAAGAACTGGTGAGCACTCACTGTAATTGGCTGTCACTGGTGAGCACTATCTGTCACTGGTGAGCACTGGCAGTCACTGGTTGGAACTTACTGACACTGGTTAGCACTGACTGTAATTGGCTGTCACTGGTGAGTACTGGCTGACACTGGTGAGCACTGGCTGACACTGGTGAGAACTGGCTGTCACTGGGGAGCACAGGCTGTCACTGGTGAGCACTGGCTGTCACTGGTAAGCACTGGCTGTCACTGCTGAGCACTATCTGTCACAGGTGAGCACTGGCAGTCACTGGTGGGAACTGGCTGACACTGGTTAGCACTGACTGTAATTGGCTGTCACTGGTGAGTACTTACTGACACTGGTGAGCACTGGCTGACAATGGTGAGCACTGGCTGACACTGGTGAGCACTGGCTGACACTGGTGAGCAATTGCTGACACTGGTGAGCACTGGCTGTCACTGTGGATCACTGGCTGTAAATGGCTGTCACTGGCTGTCACTAGTGAACACTGGCTGTAACTGGTGAGCACTGGCTGACACTGGCTGACACTGGCTGTCACTAGTGAGCACTGGCTGTCACTGTTGAGCACTGGTGAGCACTGGCTGTCACTGTTGAGCACTGGTGAGCACTGGCTGACACTGGTAAATACTGGTTGACACTGGTAAATACTGGCTGACACTGGTGAGTAATGGCTGACACTGGTGGGCACTGGCTGTAACTGGTGAGCACTGGCTGTAACTGGTGAGCAATGGCTATCACTGGTGAGAACTGGCTGTCACTGGTGAGCACTGGCAGTCACTGGTGAGCACTGGCAGTCACTGGTGGGAACTGGCTGACACTGGTTAGCACTGACTGTAATTGGCTGTCACTGGTGAGTACTGGCTGACACTGGTGAGCACTGACTGAAATTGGCTGTCACTGGTGAGTACTTACTGACACTGGTGAGCACTGGCTGACACTGGTGAGCACTGGCTGACACTGGTGAGCAATTGCTGACACTGGTGAGCACTGGCTGTCACTGATGAGCACTGGCTGTAAATGGCTGTCACTGGCTGTCACTAGTGAACACTGGCTGTAACTGGTGAGCACTGGCTGACACTGGCTGGCACTGGCTGTCACTAGTGAGCACTGGCTGTCACTGTTGAGCACTGGTGAGCACTGGGTGACACTGGTAAATACTGGTGGACACTGGTGAGAACTGGCTGTCACTGGCTGTCACTAGTGAGCACTGGCTGTCACTGTTGAGCACTGGTGAGCACTGGCTGACACTGGTAAATACTGGTTGACACTGGTAAATACTGGTTGACACTGGTGAGTAATGGCTGACACTGGTGGGCACTGGTAAGAACTGGTGAGCACTCACTGTAATTGGCTGTCACTGGTGAGCACTATCTGTCACTGGTGAGCACTGGCAGTCACTGGTAGGAACTGGCTGACACTGGTTAGCACTGACTGTAATTGGCTGTCACTGGTGAGCACTGGCAGTCACTGGTGGGAACTGGCTGACACTGGTGAGCACTGGCTGACACTGGTGAGCACTGGCTGACACTGGTGAGCACTGGCTGACACTGGTGAGCACTGGCTGAAACTGGTGAGCACTGGCTGACACTGGTGAGCATTGGCTGACACTGGTGAGCACTGGCTTACACTGTTGAACACTGGCTGACACTGGTGAAGACTGGCTGACACTGGTGAGCACTGGCTCTTACTGGTGAGCACTGGTTGTAACCGGTGAGCACTGGTAGTAACCGGTGAGCACTGGTTTTATATGGTGACAACTGGCTGAAACTGGTAAGCACTGGCTGCCACTGGTGAGAACTGGCTGTCACTGGTGGGAACCGGTGAGAACTGACTTTAATAAGCTGTCACTGGTGGGAACTGGTGAGAACTGACTTTAATAAGCTGTCACTGGTGAGCACTGGCTGTCACTGGTGAGCACTGCCTGACACGGGGGAGCACTGGCTGTAACTTGTGAGCACTGACTGAAACTGGTGAGCACTGGCTGACACTGGTGAGAACTAGCTGTCACTGGTGAGCACAGGCTGTCACTGTGGAGCACTGGCTATCACTGGTAAGCACTGGCTGTCACTGGTGAGCACTATCTGTCACTGGTGAGCACTGGCTGTCACTGATTAGCACTGGCGGACACTGTTGAGCACTGGCTGACACTGGTGAGCACTGGCTGACACTGGTGAGCACTGGCTGACACTGGTGAGCACTGGCTCTAACTGGTGAGCACTGGTTGTAACCGGTGAGCACTGGTAGTAAAAGGTGAGCACTGGTTTTATCTGGTGACAACTGGCTGAAACAGGTAAGCACTGGCTGTCACTGGTGAGACTGATTGTAACTGGTGAGCACTGGCTGACATTGGTGAGCACTGGCTGTCACTGGTGATCACTGGCTGCAATTGGCCGTAACTGGTGAGCATTGGCTGAAGCTGGTGAGCACTGGCTGACACTGGTGAGCACTGGCTGTCACTGGCTGTCACTGGCTGTCACTAGTGTGCACTGGCTGTCAATGGTGAGCACTGGCTGTCAATGGTGAGCACTGGCTGTAACTTGTGAGCATAGGTTGTAACTGGTGAGCACTGGCTGTCACTGGTAAGCACTGGCAGTCACTGATGAGCACTGGCTGTCACTGGTAAGCACTGGCTGTCACTGCTGAGAACTGGCTGTCACTGGTGGGCACTGGCTGTAACTGGTGAGCACTGGCTGTAACCGGTGAGCACTGGCTGTAACTGGTGAGCACTGGCTGAAACTGGTGAGCACTGGTAGTAACCGGTGAGCACTGGTTTTATCTGGTGACCACTGAAACTGGTAGGCACTGGCTGTCACTGGTGAGCACTATCTGTCACTGGTGAGCACTGGCAGTCACTGGTAGGAACTGGCTGACACTGGTTAGCACTGACTGTAATTGGCTGTCACTGGTGAGAACTGGCTGTCACTGGGGAGCACTGGCTGTCACTGGTAAGCACTGGCTGTCACTGCTGAGCACTATCTGTCACAGGTGAGCACTGGTAGTCACTGGTGGGAACTGGCTGACACTGGTTAGCACTGACTGAAATTGGCTGTCACTGGTGAGTACTTACTGACACTGGTGAGCACTGGCTGACACTGGTGAGCACTGGCTGACACTGGTGAGCAATTGCTGACACTGGTGAGCACTGGCTGTCACTGATGAGCACTGGCTGTAAATGGCTGTCACTGGCTGTCACTAGTGAACACTGGCTGTAACTGGTGAGCACTGGCTGACACTGGCTGGCACTGGCTGTCACTAGTGAGCACTGGCTGTCACTGTTGAGCACTGGTGAGCACTGGGTGACACTGGTAAATACTGGTGGACACTGGTGAGAACTGGCTGTCACTGGCTGTCACTAGTGAGCACTGGCTGTCACTGTTGAGCACTGGTGAGCACTGGCTGACACTGGTAAATACTGGTTGACACTGGTAAATACTGGTTGACACTGGTGAGTAATGGCTGACACTGGTGGGCACTGGCTGTAACTGGTGAGCACTGGCTGTAACTGGTGAGCAATGGCTGTCACTGGTGAGAACTGCTGTCACTAATGAGCACTGGCTGTCACTGGTGAGAACTGGCAGTCACTGGTGGGAACTGGCTGACACTGGTGAGCACTGACTGTAATTGGAAGTCACTGGTGAGTACTGGCTGACACTGGTGGGAACTGGCTGTCACTGGTAAGCACTGGCTGTCACTGGTGAGAACTGGTAAGAACTGGTGAGCACTCACTGTCAATGGCTGTCACTGGTGAGCACTATCTGTCACTGGTGAGCACTGGCAGTCACTGGTAGGAACTGGCTGACACTGGTTAGCACTGACTGTAATTGGCTGTCACTGGTGAGTACTGGCTGACACTGGTGAGCACTGGCTGACACTGGTGAGAACTGGCTGTCACTGGGGAGCACAGGCTGTCACTGGTGAGCACTGGCTGTCACTGGTAAGCACTGGCTGTCACTGCTGAGCACTATCTGTCACAGGTGAGCACTGGCAGTCACTGGTGGGAACTGGCTGACACTGGTTAGCACTGACTGTAATTGGCTGTCACTGGTGAGTACTTACTGACACTGGTGAGCACTGGCTGACAATGGTGAGCACTGGCTGACACTGGTGAGCACTGGCTGACACTGGTGAGCAATTGCTGACACTGGTGAGCACTGGCTGTCACTGATGAGCACTGGCTGTAAATGGCTGTCACTGGCTGTCACTAGTGAACACTGGCTGTAACTGGTGAGCACTGGCTGACACTGGCTGACACTGGCTGTCACTAGTGAGCACTGGCTGTCACTGTTGAGCACTGGTGAGCACTGGCTGTCACTGTTGAGCACTGGTGAGCACTGGCTGACACTGGTAAATACTGGTTGACACTGGTAAATACTGGTTGACACTGGTGAGTAATGGCTGACACTGGTGGGCACTGGCTGTAACTGGTGAGCACTGGCTGTAACTGGTGAGCAATGGCTATCACTGGTGAGAACTGGCTGTCACTGGTGAGCACTGGCTGTCACTGGTGAGCACTGGCAGTCACTGGTGGGAACTGGCTGACACTGGTTAGCACTGACTGTAATTGGCTGTCACTGGTGAGTACTGGCTGACACTGGTGAGCACTGACTGAAATTGGCTGTCACTGGTGAGTACTTACTGACACTGGTGAGCACTGGCTGACACTGGTGAGCACTGGCTGACACTGGTGAGCAATTGCTGACACTGGTGAGCACTGGCTGTCACTGATGAGCACTGGCTGTAAATGGCTGTCACTGGCTGTCACTAGTGAACACTGGCTGTAACTGGTGAGCACTGGCTGACACTGGCTGGCACTGGCTGTCACTAGTGAGCACTGGCTGTCACTGTTGAGCACTGGTGAGCACTGGGTGACACTGGTAAATACTGGTGGACACTGGTGAGAACTGGCTGTCACTGGCTGTCACTAGTGAGCACTGGCTGTCACTGTTGAGCACTGGTGAGCACTGGCTGACACTGGTAAATACTGGTTGACACTGGTAAATACTGGTTGACACTGGTGAGTAATGGCTGACACTGGTGGGCACTGGCTGTAACTGGTGAGCACTGGCTGTAACTGGTGAGCACTGGCTATCACTGGTGAGATGGCTGTCACTTATGAGCACTGGCTGTCACTGGTGAGCACTGGCAGTCACTGGTGGGAACTGGCTGACACTGGTGAGCACTGACTGTAATTGGCTGTCAATGGTGAGTACTGGCTGACACTGGTGCGAACTGGCTGTCACTGGTGAGCACTGGCTGTCACTGGTGAGAACTGCGGCTGTCACTGGTGAGCACTAGCTGTCACTGGTGAGCACTGGCTGTCACTGGTAGGAACTGGCTGACACTGGTTAGCACTGACTGTAATTGGCTGTCACTGGTGAGTACTGGCTGACACTGGTGAGCACTGGCTGACACTGGTGAGAACTGGCTGTCACTGGGGAGCACTGGCTGTCACTGGTGAGCACTAGCTGTCACTGGTGAGCACTGGCTGTCACTGGTGAGCACTGGCTGTCACTGGTGAGCACTGGCAGTCACTGGTGGGAACTGGCTGACACTGGTTAGCACTGACTGTAATTGGCTGTCACTGGTGAGTACTGGCTGACACTGGTGAGCACTGGCTGTCACTGGTGAGCACTGGCTGACACTGGTGAGCACTGGCTGACACTGGTGAGAACTGGCTGTCACTGGTGAGCACTGGCTGACACTGGTGAGCACTGGCTGTAAACTGAGTCACTGGTACTGGCTGTCACTGGTGAGCACTGGCTGTCACTGGTGAGCACTGGCTGACACTGGTGAGCACTGACTGTAATGGCTGTCACTGGTGAGCACTGCTGACACTGGTGAGCACTGGCTGACACTGGTGAGCACTGGCTGACACTGGTGAGCACTGGCTGACACTGGTGAGCACTTGCTGACACTGGTGAGCACTGGCTGTCACTGGTGAGCACTGGCTGTACATGGCTGTCACTGGCTGTCACTGTGAGCACTGGCTGTAACTGGTGAGCACTGGCTGACACTGGTGAGCACTGGCTGTCACTGGTGAGCACTGGCTGTCACTGGTGAGCACTGGCTGTAAACTGGTGACACTGGTGAACTGGTGACACTGGCTGTCACTGGTGAGCACTGGCTGTCACTGGTGAGCACTGGTGACACTGGTGAGCACTGGCTGACACTGGTGACACTGGCTGTACACTGGTGAGCACTGGCTGACACTGGTGAGCACTGGCTGTAACTGGTGAGCACTGGCTGTAACTGGTGAGCACTGGCTGTCACTGGTGAGCACTGGCTGTCACTGGTGAGCACTGGCTGTCACTGGTGAGCACTGGCTGTCACTGGTGAGCACTGGCTGTCACTGGTGAGCACTGGCTGTCACTGGTGAGCACTGGCTGACACTGGTGAGCACTGGCTGTCACTGGTGAGCACTGGCTGTCACTGGTGAGCACTGGTCACTGGTGAGCACTGGCTGTCACTGGTGAGCACTGGCTGTCACTGGTGAGCACTGGCTGTCACTGGTGAGCACTGGCTGTCACTGGTGAGCACTGGCTGTCACTGGTGAGCACTGGCTGACACTGGTGAGCACTGGCTGACACTGGTGAGCACTGGCTGTCACTGGTGAGCACTGGCTGTCACTGGTGAGCACTGGCTGTCACTGGTGACCACTGGCTGTCACTGGTGAGCACTATCTGTCACTGGTGAGCACTGGCAGTCACTGGTTGGAACTGGCTGACACTGGTTAGCACTGACTGTAATTGGCTGTCACTGGTGAGTACTGGCTGACACTGGTGAGCACTGGCTGACACTGGTGAGCACTGGCTGACACTGGTGAGCACTGGCTGACACTGGTGAGCAATTGCTGACACTGGTGAGCACTGGCTGTCACTGATGAGCACTGGCTGTAAATGGCTGTCACTGGCTGTCACTAGTGAACACTGGCTGTAACTGGTGAGCACTGGCTGACACTGGTGACACTGCTGACTGTGACACTGGCTGTCACTGTTGAGCACTGGTGAGCACTGGCTGTCACTGTTGAGCACTGGTGAGCACTGGCTGACACTGGTAAATACTGGTTGACACTGGTAAATACTGGTTGACACTGGTGAGTAATGGCTGACACTGGTGGCACTGGCTGACACTGGTGAGCACTGGCTGTAACTGGTGAGCACTGGCTGACACTGGTGAGCACTGGCTGTCACTGGTGAGCACTGGCTGTCACTGGTGAGCACTGGCAGTCACTGGTGGGAACTGGCTGACACTGGTTAGCACTGCCCTTAAATGGCTGTCACTGGTGAGTACTGGCTGACACTGGTGAGCACTGGCTGTCACTGGTGAGACTCTGACACTGGTGAGCACTGGCTGACACTGGTGAGCACTGGCTGACACTGGTGAGCACTGCTGACACTGGTGGGCACTGGCTGTCACTGGTGAGCACTGGCTGAAATGGTGCACTGGCTGTCACTGTGACACTGGCTGTAACTGGTGAGCACTGGCTGACACTGGCTGGCACTGGCTGTCACTAGTGAGCACTGGCTGTCACTGTTGAGCACTGGTGGGCACTGGTTGACACTGGAAAATACTGGTGGACACTGGTGAGGCCTGGCTGTCACTGGATGTCACTAGTGAGCACTGGCGGTCACTGGTGTGCACTGGTGAGCACTGGCTGCACTGGTACACTGGTGACACTGGTGAGCACTGGCTGACACTGGTGAGCACTGGCTGACACTGGTGAGCACTGGCTGTAACTGGTGAGCACTGGCTGTAACTGGTGAGCACTGGCTGTCACTGGTGAGCACTGGCTGTCACTGGTGAGCACTGGCTGTCACTGGTGAGCACTGGCTGTCACTGGTGAGCACTGGCTGACACTGGTGAGCACTGGCTGTGTCACTGGTGAGTACTGGCTGACACTGGTGAGCACTGGCTGTCACTGGTGAGCACTGGCTGTCACTGGTGAGCACTGGTGAACTGGTGCACATTGGCTGTCACTGGTGAGCACTGGCTGACACTGGTGAGCACTGGCTGACACTGGTGAGCACTGGCTGTCACTGGCTGTCACTGGCTGTCACTAGTGTGCACTGGCTGTCAATGGTGAGCACTGGCTGTCAATGGTGAGCACTGGCTGTAACTTGTGAGCATAGGTTGTAACTGGTGAGCACTGGCTGTCACTGGTAAGCACTGGCAGTCACTGATGAGCACTGGCTGTCACTGGTAAGCACTGGCTGTCACTGCTGAGAACTGGCTGTCACTGGTGGGCACTGGCTGTAACTGGTGAGCACTGGCTGTAACCGGTGAGCACTGGCTGTAACTGGTGAGCACTGGCTGAAACTGGTGAGCACTGGTAGTAACCGGTGAGCACTGGTTTTATCTGGTGACCACTGAAACTGGTAGGCACTGGCTGTCACTGGTGAGCACTATCTGTCACTGGTGAGCACTGGCAGTCACTGGTAGGAACTGGCTGACACTGGTTAGCACTGACTGTAATTGGCTGTCACTGGTGAGTACTGGCTGACACTGGTGAGCACTGGCTGACACTGGTGAGAACTGGCTGACACTGGTGAGCACTGGCTGACACTGGTGAGCAATTGCTGACACTGGTGAGCACTGGCTGTCACTGATGAGCACTGGCTGTAAATGGCTGTCACTGGCTGTCACTAGTGAACACTGGCTGTAACTGGTGAGCACTGGCTGACACTGGCTGTCACTACTGAGCACTGGCTGTCACTGTTGAGCACTGGTGAGCACTGGCTGACACTGGTAAATACTGGTTGACACTGGTAAATACTGGTTGACACTGGTGAGTAATGGCTGACACTGGCTGGCACTGGCTGTCACTAGTGAGCACTGGCTGTCACTGTTGAGCACTGGTGAGCACTGGCTGACACTGGCTGTCACTAGTGAGCACTGGCTGTCACTGTTGAGCACTGGTGAGCACTGGCTGACACTGGTAAATACTGGTTGACACTGGTAAATACTGGTTGACACTGGTAAATACTGGTTGACACTGGTAAATACTGGTTGACACTGGTGAGCACTGGCTGACACTGGCTGGCACTGGCTGTCACTAGTGAGCACTGGCTGTCACTGTTGAGCACTGGTGAGCACTGGCTGACACTGGTAAATACTGGTGGACACTGGTGAGAACTGGCTGTCACTGGTGAGCACAGGCTGTCACTGTGGAGCACTGGCTATCACTGGTAAGCACTGGCTGTCACTGGTGAGCACTATCTGTCACTGGTGAGCACTGGCTGTCACTGATTAGCACTGGCGGACACTGTTGAGCACTGGCTGACACTGGTGAGCACTGGCTGACACTGGTGAGCACTGGCTGACACTGGTGAGCACTGGCTCTAACTGGTGAGCACTGGTTGTAACAGTTGAGCACTGGTAGTAAAAGGTGAGCACTGGTTTTATCTGGTGACAACTGGCTGAAACAGGTAAGCACTGGCTGTCACTGGTGAGACTGATTGTAACTGGTGAGCACTGGCTGACATTGGTGAGCACTGGCTGTCACTGGTGATCACTGGCTGCAATTGGCCGTAACTGGTGAGCATTGGCTGAAGCTGGTGAGCACTGGCTGACACTGGTGAGCACTGGCTGTCACTGGCTGTCACTGGCTGTCACTAGTGTGCACTGGCTGTCAATGGTGAGCACTGGCTGTCAATGGTGAGCACTGGCTGTAACTTGTGAGCATAGGTTGTAACTGGTGAGCACTGGCTGTCACTGGTAAGCACTGGCAGTCACTGATGAGCACTGGCTGTCACTGGTAAGCACTGGCTGTCACTGCTGAGAACTGGCTGTCACTGGTGGGCACTGGCTGTAACTGGTGAGCACTGGCTGTAACCGGTGAGCACTGGCTGTAACTGGTGAGCACTGGCTGAAACTGGTGAGCACTGGTAGTAACCGGTGAGCACTGGTTTTATCTGGTGACCACTGAAACTGGTAGGCACTGGCTGTCACTGGTGAGCACTATCTGTCACTGGTGAGCACTGGCAGTCACTGGTAGGAACTGGCTGACACTGGTTAGCACTGACTGTAATTGGCTGTCACTGGTGAGTACTGGCTGACACTGGTGAGCACTGGCTGACACTGGTGAGAACTGGCTGTCACTGGGGAGCACTGGCTGTCACTGGTAAGCACTGGCTGTCACTGCTGAGCACTATCTGTCACAGGTGAGCACTGGTAGTCACTGGTGGGAACTGGCTGACACTGGTTAGCACTGACTGAAATTGGCTGTCACTGGTGAGTACTTACTGACACTGGTGAGCACTGGCTGACACTGGTGAGCACTGGCTGACACTGGTGAGCAATTGCTGACACTGGTGAGCACTGGCTGTCACTGATGAGCACTGGCTGTAAATGGCTGTCACTGGCTGTCACTAGTGAACACTGGCTGTAACTGGTGAGCACTGGCTGACACTGGCTGGCACTGGCTGTCACTAGTGAGCACTGGCTGTCACTGTTGAGCACTGGTGAGCACTGGGTGACACTGGTAAATACTGGTGGACACTGGTGAGAACTGGCTGTCACTGGCTGTCACTAGTGAGCACTGGCTGTCACTGTTGAGCACTGGTGAGCACTGGCTGACACTGGTAAATACTGGTTGACACTGGTAAATACTGGTTGACACTGGTGAGTAATGGCTGACACTGGTGGGCACTGGCTGTAACTGGTGAGCACTGGCTGTAACTGGTGAGCAATGGCTGTCACTGGTGAGAACTGGCTGTCACTAATGAGCACTGGCTGTCACTGGTGAGAACTGGCAGTCACTGGTGGGAACTGGCTGACACTGGTGAGCACTGACTGTAATTGGAAGTCACTGGTGAGTACTGGCTGACACTGGTGGGAACTGGCTGTCACTGGTAAGCACTGGCTGTCACTGGTGAGAACTGGTAAGAACTGGTGAGCACTCACTGTAATTGGCTGTCACTGGTGAGCACCATCTGTCACTGGTGAGCACTGGCAGTCACTGGTAGGAACTGGCTGACACTGGTTAGCACTGACTGTAATTGGCTGTCACTGGTGAGTACTGGCTGACACTGGTGAGCACTGGCTGACACTGGTGAGAACTGGCTGACACTGGTTAGCACTGACTGTAATTGGCTGTCACTGGTGAGTACTTACTGACACTGGTGAGCACTGGCTGACAATGGTGAGCACTGGCTGACACTGGTGAGCACTGGCTGACACTGGTGAGCAATTGCTGACACTGGTGAGCACTGGCTGTCACTGATGAGCACTGGCTGTAAATGGCTGTCACTGGCTGTCACTAGTGAACACTGGCTGTAACTGGTGAGCACTGGCTGACACTGGCTGACACTGGCTGTCACTAGTGAGCACTGGCTGTCACTGTTGAGCACTGGTGAGCACTGGCTGTCACTGTTGAGCACTGGTGAGCACTGGCTGACACTGGTAAATACTGGTTGACACTGGTAAATACTGGTTGACACTGGTGAGTAATGGCTGACACTGGTGGGCACTGGCTGTAACTGGTGAGCACTGGCTGTAACTGGTGAGCAATGGCTATCACTGGTGAGAACTGGCTGTCACTAATGAGCACTGGCTGTCACTGGTGAGCACTGGCAGTCACTGGTGGGAACTGGCTGACACTGGTTAGCACTGACTGTAATTGGCTGTCACTGGTGAGTACTGGCTGACACTGGTGAGCACTGACTGAAATTGGCTGTCACTGGTGAGTACTTACTGACACTGGTGAGCACTGGCTGACACTGGTGAGCACTGGCTGACACTGGTGAGCAATTGCTGACACTGGTGAGCACTGGCTGTCACTGATGAGCACTGGCTGTAAATGGCTGTCACTGGCTGTCACTAGTGAACACTGGCTGTAACTGGTGAGCACTGGCTGACACTGGCTGGCACTGGCTGTCACTAGTGAGCACTGGCTGTCACTGTTGAGCACTGGTGAGCACTGGGTGACACTGGTAAATACTGGTGGACACTGGTGAGAACTGGCTGTCACTGGCTGTCACTAGTGAGCACTGGCTGTCACTGTTGAGCACTGGTGAGCACTGGCTGACACTGGTAAATACTGGTTGACACTGGTAAATACTGGTTGACACTGGTGAGTAATGGCTGACACTGGTGGGCACTGGCTGTAACTGGTGAGCACTGGCTGTAACTGGTGAGCAATGGCTGTCACTGGTGAGAACTGGCTGTCACTAATGAGCACTGGCTGTCACTGGTGAGAACTGGCAGTCACTGGTGGGAACTGGCTGACACTGGTGAGCACTGACTGTAATTGGAAGTCACTGGTGAGTACTGGCTGACACTGGTGGGAACTGGCTGTCACTGGTAAGCACTGGCTGTCACTGGTGAGAACTGGTAAGAACTGGTGAGCACTCACTGTAATTGGCTGTCACTGGTGAGCACTATCTGTCACTGGTGAGCACTGGCAGTCACTGGTAGGAACTGGCTGACACTGGTTAGCACTGACTGTAATTGGCTGTCACTGGTGAGTACTGGCTGACACTGGTGAGCACTGGCTGACACTGGTGAGAACTGGCTGTCACTGGGGAGCACAGGCTGTAACTGGTGAGCAATGGCTATCACTGGTGAGAACTGGCTGTCACTAATGAGCACTGGCTGTCACTGGTGAGCACTGGCAGTCACTGGTGGGAACTGGCTGACACTGGTTAGCACTGACTGTAATTGGCTGTCACTGGTGAGTACTGGCTGACACTGGTGAGCACTGGCTGTCACTGGTGAGTACTGGCTGACACTGGTGAGCACTGGCTGACACTGGTGAGAACTGGCTGTCACTGGGGAGCACAGGCTGACACTGGTGAGCACTGACTGTAATTGGAAGTCACTGGTGAGTACTGGCTGACACTGGTGAGCACTGGCTGTCACTGGTGAGTACTGGCTGACACTGGTGAGCACTGACTGTAATTGGCTGTCACTGGTGAGTACTTACTGACACTGGTGAGCACTGGCTGACAATGGTGAGCACTGGCTGACACTGGTGAGCACTGGCTGACACTGGTGAGCAATTGCTGACACTGGTGAGCACTGGCTGTCACTGATGAGCACTGGCTGTAAATGGCTGTCACTGGCTGTCACTAGTGAACACTGGCTGTAACTGGTGAGCACTGGCTGACACTGGCTGTCACTACTGAGCACTGGCTGTCACTGTTGAGCACTGGTGAGCACTGGCTGACACTGGTAAATACTGGTTGACACTGGTAAATACTGGTTGACACTGGTGAGTAATGGCTGACACTGGCTGGCACTGGCTGTCACTAGTGAGCACTGGCTGTCACTGTTGAGCACTGGTGAGCACTGGCTGACACTGGCTGTCACTAGTGAGCACTGGCTGTCACTAGTGAGCACTGGCTGTCACTGTTGAGCACTGGTGAGCACTGGCTGACACTGGTAAATACTGGTTGACACTGGTAAATACTGGTTGACACTGGTAAATACTGGTTGACACTGGTAAATACTGGTTGACACTGGTGAGCACTGGCTGACACTGGCTGGCACTGGCTGTCACTAGTGAGCACTGGCTGTCACTGTTGAGCACTGGTGAGCACTGGCTGACACTGGTAAATACTGGTGGACACTGGTGAGAACTGGCTGTCACTGGCTGTCACTAGTGAGCACTGGCTGTCACTGTTGAGCACTGGTGAGCACTGGCTGACACTGGTAAATACTGGTTGACACTGGTAAATACTGGTTGACACTGGTGAGTAATGGCTGACACTGGTGGGCACTGGCTGTAACTGGTGAGCACTGGCTGTAACTGGTGAGCAATGGCTGTCACTGGTGAGAACTGGCTGTCACTAATGAGCACTGGCTGTCACTGGTGAGCACTGGCAGTCACTGGTGGGAACTGGCTTACACTGGTGAGCACTGACTGTAATTGGAAGTCACTGGTGAGTACTGGCTGACACTGGTGGGAACTGGCTGTCACTGGTAAGCACTGGCTGTCACTGGTGAGAACTGGTAAGAACTGGTGAGCACTCACTGTAATTGGCTGTCACTGGTGAGCACTATCTGTCACTGGTGAGCACTGGCAGTCACTGGTAGGAACTGGCTGACACTGGTTAGCACTGACTGTAATTGGCTGTCACTGGTGAGTACTGGCTGACACTGGTGAGCACTGGCTGACACTGGTGAGAACTGGCTGTCACTGGGGAGCACAGGCTGTCACTGCTGAGCACTATCTGTCACAGGTGAGCACTGGCAGTCACTGGTGGGAACTGGCTGACACTGGTTAGCACTGACTGTAATTGGCTGTCACTGGTGAGTACTTACTGACACTGGTGAGCACTGGCTGACAATGGTGAGCACTGGCTGACACTGGTGAGCACTGGCTGACACTGGTGAGCAATTGCTGACACTGGTGAGCACTGGCTGTCACTGATGAGCACTGGCTGTAAATGGCTGTCACTGGCTGTCACTAGTGAACACTGGCTGTAACTGGTGAGCACTGGCTGACACTGGCTGACACTGGCTGTCACTAGTGAGCACTGGCTGTCACTGTTGAGCACTGGTGAGCACTGGCTGACACTGGTAAATACTGGTTGACACTGGTAAATACTGGTTGACACTGGTGAGTAATGGCTGACACTGGTGGACACTGGCTGTAACTGGTGAGCACTGGCTGTAACTGGTGAGCAATGGCTATCACTGGTGAGAACTGGCTGTCACTAATGAGCACTGGCTGTCACTGGTGAGCACTGGCAGTCACTGGTGGGAACTGGCTGACACTGGTTAGCACTGACTGTAATTGGCTGTCACTGGTGAGTACTGGCTGACACTGGTGAGCACTGGCTGTCACTGGTGAGTACTGGCTGACACTGGTGAGCACTGGCTGACACTGGTGAGAACTGGCTGTCACTGGGGAGCACAGGCTGACACTGGTGAGCACTGACTGTAATTGGAAGTCACTGGTGAGCACTGGCTGTCACTGGTGAGTACTGGCTGACACTGGTGAGCACTGACTGTAATTGGCTGTCATTGGTGAGTACTTACTGACACTGGTGAGCACTGGCTGACAATGGTGAGCACTGGCTGACACTGGTGAGCACTGGCTGACACTGGTGAGAACTGGCTGTCACTGGAAAGCACAGGCTGACACTGGTGAGCACTGACTGTAATTGGAAGTCACTGGTGAGTACTGGCTGACTCTGGTGAGCACTGGCTGTCACTGGTGAGTACTGGCTGACACTGGTGAGCACTGACTGTAATTGGAAGTCACTGGTGAGTACTGGCTGACAATGGTGAGCACTGGCTGACACTGGTGAGCACTGGCTGACACTGGTGAGCAATTGCTGACACTGGTGAGCACTGGCTGTCACTGATGAGCACTGGCTGTAAATGGCTGTCACTGGCTGTCACTAGTGAACACTGGCTGTAACTGGTGAGCACTGGCTGACACTGGCTGTCACTAGTGAGCACTGGCTGTCACTGTTGAGCACTGGTGAGCACTGGCTGACACTGGTAAATACTGGTTGACACTGGTAAATACTGGTTGACACTGGTGAGTAATGGCTGACACTGGTGGGCACTGGCTGTAACTGGTGAGCACTGGCTGTAACTTGTGAGCAATGGCTATCACTGGTGAGAACTGGCTGTCACTAATGAGCACTGGCTGTCACTGGTGAGCACTGGCAGTCACTGGTGGGAACTGGCTGACACTGGTTAGCACTGACTGTAATTGGCTGTCACTGGTGAGTACTGGCTGACACTGGTGAGCACTGGCTGTCACTGGTGAGTACTGGCTGACACTGGTGAGCACTGGCTGACACTGGTGAGAACTGGCTGTCACTGGGGAGCACAGGCTGACACTGGTGAGCACTGACTGTAATTGGAAGTCACTGGTGAGTACTGGCTGACACTGGTGAGCACTGGCTGTCACTGGTGAGTACTGGCTGACACTGGTGAGCACTGACTGTAATTGGCTGTCACTGGTGAGTACTGGCTGACACTGGCTGACACTGGTGAGCACTGGCTGACACTGGTGAGCACTGGCTGACACTGGTGAGCAATTGCTGACACTGGTGAGCAATTGCTGACACTGGTGAGCACTGGGTGTCACTGATGAGCACTGGCTGTTACTGGCTGTCACTGGCTGTCACTAGTGAGCACTGGCTGTAACTGGTGAGCACTGGCTGACACTGGCTGTCACTGGCTGTCACTAGTGAGCACTGGCTGTCACTGTTGAGCACTGGTAAGCACTGGCTGACACTGGTAAATACTGGTTGACACTGGTAAATACTGGTTGACACTGGTAAGTACTGGCTGACACTGGTGGGAACTGGCTGACACTGTTGAGCACTGGCTGACACTCGTGAGCACTGGGTCTAACTGGTGAGCACTGGTTGTAACCGGTGAGAACTGGCAGTAACCGGTGAGCACTGGTTTTATCTGGTGACCACTGACTGACACGTGTTAGCTCTGGCTGGCACTGGTGAGTAATGGCTGACACTGGTGAGAACTGGCTGTCACTGGTGAGCACTGGCTGTCACTGGTAAGCATTAGCTGTCACTGCTGAGAACTGGTTGACACTGGTGGGCACTGGCTGTAACTGGTGAGCATTGGCTGTAACTGGTGAGAACTGGTGAGAACTGACTGTAATTGGCTGTCACTGGTGAGCACTGGCTGTCACTGGTGAGCACTGGCTGTCACTGGTGAGCACTGGCTGACATGGGCGAGCACTGGCTGTAACTGGTGAGCACTGACTGAAACTGGTGAGCACTGACTGAAACTGGTGAGCACTGACTGAAACTGGTGAGCACTGACTGAAACTGGTGAGCACTGACTGAAACTGGTGAGCACTGACTGAAACTGGTGAGCACTGACTGAAAGTGGTGAGCACTGACTGAAACTGGTGAGCACTAACTGAAACTGGTGAGCACTGGCTGTCACTAGTGAGCACTGGCTGTCACTGGTGAGCACTGGCTGTAACTGGTGAGCATAGGTTGTAACTGGTGAGCACTGG